>VNJO01010455.1:0-31465 GCA_008042535.1 Drosophila tani | reverse complement strand
TGAAATCTATTAAGGCAGGTGGTTTTTCAAGCAAATATAAAAACGTAATGAAAATGTGCAGTTATAAATCAAAAATAATAGTTATATTTAATAATAATATCTATAAATAGAAAGCTACATTATTTTAAATTTTTTTTTTTTTTTTAATTTAAATTACTTGCCAAATTTTTCGTATCGTTTGCCTTGCATGGTTTTCTACAAATTATTTCAAAACGAAAAGTCCCCAAAGCTTGTAATTTAGAATACAAATAGTTATTTGTATTTCATGGTAATTTTAAAACTGTCTTCAATCATTTTCTTGGTACATTTTAGTGTGTATTTAATTTCCCTGAATAATGTACATAAATACCTGATAATTAAGATTATTTTGAATGTCTAACTGTCTAGGATGGCAGAAAAATCACTATGGTTTTTGTAAAAGTTATTGGTAATCGATTTCTGATGCTCAGATAAAGTTTAAAGTATGTAATACACTTTCCGATTAAATATTGATATTTTGGACTCATTTTGCAATGCTTTTCCGCCTGCATTCCTACACTCCTTCTTCGATTGCAGTAAATTTCCCAGGGGGTTTCATATGCACTGGCTCTCGTTCACCTTTTTGGAGAGTTGGAGAGGACAGACTGCTTAGCTCTCATGCCACCTCTCTATCGTGTCCCCTTGTGTGGGTGCGCTACCTTTTGAGTGCAAGTGTATGAGTCCTTGTTTCGAAATTGTTTTATCTGTTTGTGGATTTTGTTGACACTTATAATATTAGTTAAAGCATTATTTAAATTAACCTTTCATTAGATAAATAAATCAATGTTATTACTCTTCTCCAGGTCGTAAATTCCAAAACAGAAAGGTTGGGAGAGTGCGAGAGATTTTGAGTAGCCCGCGAAACGCGCACTTTGTTATTGTTCCGTGGTTGGAGAATAGACAGAGGCCACATTGAGCAATAGAGCCTGCTTTCGCCACTCTTGAGTGGAAATTCCGAAATTCTACATGAGCATTGAGCAACTGAGTTCACCTACGTACAGTGGTTCACAGCTTATTTGATGCAAGAACTTTAAACACATTTAATTTGTGAATTGTGATTGCTAACCACAATAAGCTAATTAACAATATTTGCTAGTTAATTTATTTATTTTGTTTCGGTTACACTGGAAAAACATTGTCTTTGTATTTGAACTTAAATTTGGCAGAGAGAAATCATTCAATATATATTAGCTCATGTTATCTTTAACTTTTGAGAACAAATTTGATTACAAACTTAGTTTTAATTTTTAACAGGACAACGACCCAACAGATAAATCTGTTGCTGTGATGCTCTGGCTTGGAAGATCCCTCAAGAGGTGGTTTCACTATCCCAGTCACAATCCTAAATGTTATTTAGAATTTGTAGCCATTTTTGGATCAGGCCATTCGCTAGGAATCAATATCTAAAAAAAAATCCAAAAAAGGAGCTCTTTAAAGAAACCATTCTATTCAATTCACTAGGAAATTTTTAAATATTTGTTTGTAATAAGACAAAATGGAGGAAAGAAGAAAGTTTAAAGTTTAATTTTTACAAATCTAAATGTATCTAATAAGCTGTTACAAGGGAAAATGCAATATTTTTAGTTATTTTTATTTTAGGTGTTATCCTAAAAGATAGAATTTGATTTTTATATATGTAAGTACTACTTTAAAAAACTGTATTAAAATGTTATTGATATCTCAAACAGTTTGCATGCTAGAAAGTTTTAAAGTTTGATTTTAAGTCAAATACGCTGAGACCCACTGTATCGCGCTTCACTCATTTTCTCTCTGCTCTTGAGAGAGCCCGTTTGGTTCGGCTTTGAGTAAACTCTGATGTCAGAGAGAGCGGGAGAGCGGCCGAGAGAGCAGTGGATCTTATATGGGACTTGTGGGACTCAAGAAACCTATAAATACGAGTGCAAGCGCATTCGAAAAAAAAGTAACGGCCGCGTAGAATTTGAATTAAGTTTGTACAGATACAAATAAGACGGGCTAAAAGTTACTCTATGCTTTTTTTCAACACCGAAATCCGTCGACTTTCTTGTGCAAAATATTACGTAGTGCCGGTAAAATATCTTTAATAAGAATAAATAACGTATACTTGAATTGAGAACCAACAACCTTGTGCAAGAGTGGAAAAGCGGCTATTTAACGTCCACCCGCGCCGTTTCCCATTAAGAAATCAAGAGTCAACAACACAAAATATGGACATTTGATATTTGGTCACGGAATAATAGCTAACATATTGATCTATTTGTTTTTCGGGAAATATTCAACGATTTTCGGATGGTTTAATTATTGTGCGACAGGTTTCTCTCCACGTTTTTTTCGATTCGATTCAGTGTTGTCGTTGCTGTTGTTGTTTTAGTGAAGCGGTCGCCTCGCAGCACACACCTACAAAAACACTCGACTCACACACTCGCGCGATACATACACACGGTTGTGATTTGGCGCGCACTTGTGTGCGTGTGGTAGATACAAAACAACAAAATAAAAACGAAAAAACGGAGTGCAAAGAAACAGAAAACAGCAAGCGAGAAAATTGGAAAACCAAAAAAACCAAAACAGTGCCCGTGCCCAGTTACAGTTTCCAGTCGGTCGAAAGGAAAAACGAGAAAATTTCGTTTTGATTTCAAAAATTTTTCGTGCGCGCGTGCATATGTATGTGTGTGCAGCAACAAACACAAATACCAACGCACACACTCAGTTGCGGAGAGGCAAAAGCAACCGAAGAGAAGAAGAAGACGAAGCGAGAAGCAGAAGAAGAAAGATGATGTAAACTTGGTTGTAACCCAAAACAAATCAAAAATCGACAGAAGCGAGAGAAGAGGAAAACGGAAAAAAGTTGAACTCTGAATTATTGCAATATTCAAGAGATTTTTTTTCCCCCGCAAGAACCGGAAAATCTCCCCTCACAATGCCGGAAACGGAGCAGGAAAGCTGCAATAAGGAGTGGCTGCAATCGCAACTGCGTTCCCTGGACGCCAAGGATCTGATCCTGCTGGACTGCCGCGGCTCCCACGAGTACAGCGAGTCGCACATACGCGGCGCCGTCAACTTGTGCATCCCCAGCATCGTCCTGCGACGCCTGGCGAATGGCAAGATCGATCTGGCCTCGACGGTCAAGTCTCCGGAGCTGAAGGAGCGCATCCAGACGGGCTACAAGCTCTGCCTGTTCATCCTGTACAACGGCGAGGGAGTGCCGGGCCAGAATCAGGAGATTGCAGGAGCAGGCGCCTTTGCGGTGGCCATGGACTCCATCATCAACATTTTGCATCGTCGGCTCAAGCAGGACGGGTGCCGAGTGGTTGCCCTACAAGGTGAGTCATCGTTAAGTCAGGGGATTTCTTGTTTTTTAAGAAAAAATGTGAAGAATGCTCGTTTCCTATCCCAGAAATACCTTTGCGGTTCCGTTTTAAAGACAACTGTTTGGCCTTGAGTGAGTCTTAGCTTTAAAAGGATTTCCTATTTTGTTATACTTTTTGTTCGATAGAAAAACAAATCCGACTCGAAGAACCAGCGACCGACAAGGGTTTATGGAATGGCTTTTATGGAATTAATAATAAGAGTTAATCTTTAGCAGGACATTGAGAAAGTGGGTCGGAATTGGAAACCATCTCCAATAAATAATATATTGAAACGAGAGTTAAATGGTTTCCAAAAATGATAAAGCACGAAGCGAATCAACGTCTCGAGCTACACTTTAATTATTTTCACTGGAATAACCAATAAAATTTTGATGTAATCCCTTGAAACATTTAGGAATTCCTTTATGAATTCCCTGAATTATAAATCCAAATAAATTTGCCCTCAAATTCATTGGAAAAATATAACCCTTAAATAGTACAAGGAATGTGCTGGCTAAATAAACGAATCGATTCACTTTTAAATGGAATTTCTAAGCCAAAGCAATCCCGTACCTGTACGGATAAATATATTAAGCATTTTGTTACACCTCTGAGTCTGCGACTGAGTAGCCTGGCATATCACATTCTGAAAATACCTGATACTTGCCATCACCGGCCATAAATCAGCCGCACACATTCCATTCCTCTCTAGGCCTAACAAAATCATAATTTATTTATACTTCCCAATGTTGTTTGCGGCATTTTTAGACCGAGAGAGAAACCAAAACAAAACCAATTCGAAAGAATATTTTTAATACAAGCAAAGGCACTGCCAGGCCATAAATAAACATTTGCGTAGATTTATTTGTTATTATTTCTTTCTTTTTTCCTCTCGTCTGGCGGTGGCGGGGGACGGGGCCAAAAGGAGAAATGCAAAAAAATGTTTAGCAATGAAGGATGTAATCCGTAGTGCCTGATAACGCTAGCGCCAGATTAGATTCCTATATATAGTCTGTCTGATCTCTTTTTGACATTCTATAATAGAGTAATGGCGTCTGGGGGCTTCGAATAGATTTCACCTTGTTGAACTTGTTTTTGGTTGACACGATTTGGTTGTATTTTGATTGATGATTCCTAGAAATCATTATTAATCGCTTTCAAATGTTTAAAATGCTCACATAATCAAAAATTTCGGGGTATTGTCAAAAATCAAGATAGGAAATATTTGCAAAAATTCCCAGTACGTTCATTAAAACAATTTTAGTTACTCTGTGGCTTTGAGATTATCGTATTCTTTTATCACAATTGCCTTTAATAAATACTCAATAATGCACGAACTGTTAAACCAGCCATATCGGCGGCTATATGTATATCCCATATTCCCAGCATTCCTCTCCGAATGTTTATTTTATTTATAAACTGAATGCCTCTCCTTGATAGCCCTCGATATCAATTAAAAAGCGATTTAAATATACATTATTGTACACATCATTTGGGGCACTTTACAAAACACGTTTCGGGGCAGATTAAGGAAGTCATAAATAAACATCACAATTCTGTCGAAGCTTTTCGAGGAGGCCTTCCCACTATTGTTCAACCAAACATGTTTCCTCTGTTCCCATAGATTTGTGTCATTCACTAAAATGTCACACAATTGCCTTTCAGAGTCGCGACTCCCATGACTCAAAGCCACATAAATTGCCATATACAATACGCTTATACATACTTATGCTTGTATGCTTATTTATGTGCATATTGTATATATGCTCCTATATATGTAGAACAAAATATATACATAATTATCTGACTTGACTGACTGACTGTGGCTTCATTTTTATTTTTATCACTTCAATTTCCGTTCGCTTACAAGCCAACCCAGAAATGTGATTGTATTCACATTTGGTTGGGTTTTTTTACTCCCCAAAAAAGCTATTCAGATCCATCGTACGCACGTTCTTCTCTACTCCATTCAACTTTTATTTTTTGTAACTTTTTTTTCACTGTGCTAATATCGCAAATTGACAATGAAGCGTCAATAAATGGACCGGCTTTTCAACCTCATCCTCCCTCTGTTTCTTTTTTGTAAACTTTTTTCTTTGTTTACCGATTTTGTTTCGAAAGAAAAATAGAACTTGAAAGCTAAACAAAAATTAGCATAACATAAGGTGGTGGCTTCCCATCTATGACGTCAAGGAAATTGAACAGCAGCCCAGAGGAGGCGCATCCTGTGATATCTACCTGTGCTGCTGCTCCAGGTAATTAGGAGAATTGGTCCCGGACAAAAATTTTACGAGCGGCAATACCAGGGAAACACCCATAAAAATGGGAACCTCTTGACATTTGCCAGAAGAACAAAACGGAATGGGAATAAAAATGAAAATGAAAATAAGCGAAGGCGGAGAGGTAAGAAGCGTGAAAATCCAGTGTCACCTTTTAAAGGATTTCATTGTTTTGTTTTCCCCCGGCCTGTTGAAGTGCCCGGCTTTGTCCAGCGATTTTCCTTAATGATCTCGAAATGGTAAATGAATTCCTCCTCGGTCTCATGGTAAAAACATTTTGAATGGAAACATTTCGGAGCAACCACCGACATTTATTGCATTTTGCCAAAAACTCAATAAAAATCCATTTTAGGAATTTAGGCTGAGTGCGTATAATAATTTCTATAATTGTTCTTACGATTTAGTAAATGAATCATACAAGTATTTTGAATGTAAACCAACTTTTATAGCATTTTCGTTAATGTTTGCCTAATGATTCACGAAAGTGTATAAGCAAGCCCCACTTTTGTGGCGTATTCCAAACTCAATCAAATCGATTTCACAATTTAGCCGAAATCCGAAATGCCGGCTTATCTTATCACGGCTTGGGGTTGGGTTTATTTGTATATAATGGCAAGGAAATGCATAATAAGCAGCTGTGGTTGGAGGAAACTGTGACGTACTTCGTAATCTGTATCTGTATGTTTCTTGGCGTACTATCTATACCTATAGATACGCTTCGACTAGAAGTGGGGCAGGAAGTTTGGATTGGAATGCAAACGGAACTGTGGCACGCTTGCAAATAAGTAAAGAAAATGGGGAACCAATGGATACCAAAACTGGGATATAAATAATCACACATTAAAGAAATATTTAAAAGCTATAAAAAGTAATAAATATAAATATACTCATTTCACAATCATAAGTGATATGGATTTGGGAATTTCCTCTATATTTTTCCCAAAGAAAGTCTTGTAAATTTCATACATTTTATTTTCTATTTAAGACTATAATCGGCTTACGATTTGTTTATCCTTTTCCCTTCATAGAACTTGACCTGCAACTATTGAGTTATGATTTGTAATTAGTTTCTTGAAGCATTCTCCCCAAGTATCCCTCCACGACACGGGGCTTTGTGTGCCATGTCCTAATGGGCACTCGGTCTAATCCCCTTTTGCGTTCTGGCCAACAACGGAGGAGAATGGCTATCCGGCTAACAGCCGACAAGCAACCGTCGGTAATCATCTTAAGCTTCCGCCGGAGCAAAGTTGGTCCAGAACTGTTTACCAATCCTTCGCCATCCCCATCAAGCTTACCCCCTCTTGCCTGCTAATTAACCTTGAAATTCAATCAAGGAGCGGGCAATTATGCGGTCTTTGTCAGGCTCTGATGCCCTAGTAGTTGTTGTCTCCTTTTTCCGACTTAGGCTCAGGTTCACTCGCAGGACGACGATGAAAACTTTATCAAGTCCCTGGGGCGGCTTGGGAAAAAAATGCATAATGCATTGCGGCGGACTGGCTTTTGACTTTCAGATACGGACTCAGCTTCAAGTGCAGAAGCTTCGGTTGGCCGCTGCCGTCGATGTAGAATTCATTTTAATTAAATGCCACTTTGTATGCATTTCTCGGAATTAAAACAATTAAGATGAGGCCAACTGGGGCACACCAACTATATAGGATAGAATGCCAAACTGCATTTCTACACTTTGGGTCAAAATATTAGCAGAAATATTATATTCTTTTCGAACTATTTATTTATTTATAAATATTTTTATGTGTAAGAAAACACTTAAAGATCTTGTCAAGGATACACACATTGACTATCAGTATCCCTTTGGTGACCAACCTTAAAGTTGGGAATTATAGCGTCAACGTAATCAACTCATTTAATAAAAAATGATCATATTTTATATATATTTTACTTTTACTTTCAATTTAATATTCATGATGAATTTTTGATAATTTAACAAATTGCTCAAAATTAAAGACATTTTAAAAATAAAACTGTATAAATTAAAAAAATTATTGTATTGACCGCAGCTGTATACGCAGATATATAATATACTACGTTTGTACATTCATACATCGGGTTCATCGCTTCCAAACTGCAGGCTTATGTATCGTAAACTAAGCATTTCCGTTGACAGAATTTAATTCAATTAGATTTAGCCGAGTTCAGAACCATCGCCGCAGCGTTCTTTGTGGAGAGAAGAGAGAACGAGCGGGAGACTGGATCTGATTGGGAAGATCAGAAATGCGCGATGAGAGCGGCGGGAACTTGTCTGTTTTTATATTTTCCGTCTTCTCTGTTTCTGTTTTATTTCGTGTGTTTTTATGGCTTTGGCGGATACAAAGCTCCGCTCTGTTGGCATCCCGACCCTTTTATAGAGATTGAACTCGGGCTGCTGCGCATGCGCCATAAAAAACCGCTTCGCGTCGCGTCGCCGCCTGCATTTCCACTGGCGGCTTTTCCCAACTGGCTTTTCTCCAACTGGCTCTCCCAATCGGAGAGTGGTTTGCCTCATTTGCTGTTTTTAACGAATTGGTTTTTGTTGTTGTTGCTGCTTATTTTTTCTCTTGTCTAGTTTTTAGTGGTTTTTACCACAGTTTTTGGCCTGGGATGTGTAGAGTTGAGTTGGCTTTGATATTGTTTTTGGGCCCCAGCCCCAGCAGCAGCGATTTTCTCAAACTGCATTTTCACTTTACCAATTCCGAAAAATATTCACGAAACACACAGGACAAACTCGAAATGTGCAACATTACATAAAGAAAAAAAAAAACAATAATAACGCAAGAGGATATTTGAAATAACAATGAAAATACATATGTATGTATGTTAATGGAATTTCTATAGTTATAATTTCCGATTTCACCCAGTTCAACCTATCAAAGTTTCCCTGTGTTGAAAAAAAAACACGTGGCACATTCCCAAGGCCAACCAAATGGACCGTCTCTCATTACGATTTCATGATAATTCATCACAAAGACGGTGGCTCCCACCCGTCACCATCTCCCCATCCACGCCCCTCTGATTTTTCCTTACCTCCCCCCCGGGCACAGCCTCCTTCTCCTCATCTTCTTCTTCTCCATTGAGGCAACTCTGGCAACTGGTCTGCCTTCACCGAAAAAACAACAAGCAACGAAAAAAAAAAACAGTAAAATAACTGAGAGGCTGAGACAGTTGGCTCGGTTGGCCCACCTACGTGCCAAAAAAAAAGCCGTTGGGCCAAATTTGTATGACCAGTGGATTAAAAAACGGATTGGTGTAATACTATTTAAAAAGAAATATATAGAATTGGTATTAAAATCACATTATACCCTTGCAGAGGGTATTATAATTTTGACCAGATGTTTGCAACGCAGTGAAGGGTGCATCTCTGACCCCATAAAGTATATATATTCTTGATCAGCATCACCAGCAGAGTCGATCTAGCCATATCCGTCTGTCTGTCTGTCCGTCTGTCCGTCTGTCGGTTTCTACGCGAACTAGTCTCTCAGTTTTTGAGCTGAAATTTTCAGCATAGTCTTATTTCTTTAGCACGCAGTTTATATGTCGGAACGGCCGATGTCGGACTACTATATCCTATAGCTGCCATAGGAATGATGGCGAAATTAATGTAAAAAAAATGTAACTTCTCTTTTTTTTTTGAGATATAGCAGTTTTTTATGGTTCTAGAATTACGCTTTTAATTTCATTAAGATCGGACAACTATATCATATAGCTGCCATAGAAGCGATCGGTCGATTTATATGCAAATGTAAAATTCTACATATAAAATTTAAAATTTACAAAATTCGATATTATTTCAACATTACTAAAATGGTTCGATTTTCAATGATCCAATTCCAGAAGTTAGCTTTCTTTCTCGTTTTTTTGTTTTTCCACCGCCTCAACCTGCATACAATTATTTAATTGAATATCATTGCACCTGTCCCACTGTGCTCTTCGAAAATACTTTGTTGCTTGTTGTTGTTTTTGTCGCAAGCCCACATGCAAAGTGAACCGAAAGACAGTCGGACATCTTTCCAATTGGAGTTGGCGTCAGCATCTTATAAAATAATCGCAGTTCGCGGGAACGAACGAGAGGCAAGATGGGGGCTAAGATGGAGGAGGACAGCAACAACATTTGACAAACAGGGCGTTGGACAACGGTTAGTGCGAGGAGAGCGAGGAGAGTGGTGGAGTGGAGAGTGGAGAGTGACTTTCGGCCTACGGCCAAAAGTTTTCAAATGTTTTTGTAGCTGTTTTTGCTGTTTTTGTGGCCAGTAGTAGTAGTAGATTTGGGTCAAAGTGTGCGTGGGCTGTAATTGTAATTAAGCAGGCGTTGAAAATGGATAACTTAACTAACGTTACAGCGGCTGAAGAAGAAGAAGAACTGCTCTCGGAGGCTGTGCAAAAACATTTGAAGCGACCGGACAGTAGAACTTCCTTCGAAACGATGATTTTAGGGTACTCCTCTTAAGCCCTGTTCGGACTTAAGGAGGTACGACTGTATCTGCAACATTCCATTGTTGACAGTAGCTGGAAAAGCAACAAAAATAACAAAGTACATGGAACAACAAAGACTTCCGGTCAAACTTTGTGCGGGCGTGTCTCTTTCCTCTCTCCCACTCCTTGGCTCCCACTCTCATTTTGCGGCTTGCATACCTCAACGTTCAACGGAAGTTTCCAGGGCGCGCATATAACATAAACACGCACACACTTCAGCACATGAGGAATAAGAAACAGAAAATCAACGGCGCATTGCAAATGTGAAAGAATGTGAAAGAAGGCGGAGGAGGTGTGGGAGTGGAAAGGAGATGGAGCGATACAGAGCGAAGAGCGGAGACGCGCTTCCCTTCATTCATTTTTTTCTCCTTAGCGGGGGACGACGCGTAAATTGTTGTATTCTTGGAATTAGCAAACAGCAGCAACAACAGAAATACTAACAACAACACCGGCCAATCGTTTTGTCTGTCGCGCAAAAGGGAAAAGCTAAAAAAAGGAAGGGGAGGAGTAGGAAGAGGAGGAAGCAGGAGGCTATCAAAATGAAATGGAGCTAAAAGTTGTAGTCGATGCGCTTGCATGCATAAATCCACAGTAATAGCAGCGGCCACAACAAAAAACAAGTAGGAATGAACAAACAAGGAGAAGGAGAAGTAGGAAGAGGAGCAGAAAAAGAAGAAGCTCGGCAGCAACAGCATCATGAACGCATTTCATCAAAGTGCAAATTACCAACAGATTCCAAAACGGGAAGAGAGGAGCAGCCGAAGAATGGAGCAGAAACAGAGAACGAGCCACAAAGCAGCAGCCCGAAGATTCGAGGAAGGGTGGAGAAAAAGAGTCAGTCAGCCAGTGAGAAGAACACACCAAGAAGAGGCTGCAGAAGAAGCGGGCAATGGCAATGGTTGTTGCCGGATTCTTTTTTATGTGTGGTTCGTGTCTGTGCTTATGCACTGGACCAAGTGAAAAAGGGAGGGGGGAGAAGCATAAATATGGTCTCATGGCTTTTCGATACCCTTCCAAAAATGCATAATTAATAAATGTTTAGGAATAAAACTGCATTATTAAAGACTGTATTAAAATAAAAACGGTAAAAAAATAAGTTAGTTAAGTTAAAAATATTTAATAGGGTGTTGAATAGTCCTTGCAACCTTAACCTTTTTCATTTTTTTTACTGTTCCTGGTTTCTCTCACTCTCGCCCCACAATATGGCAGTATGTTTCTGCCTCCTCCTCCTCTCACACTCCCACTCCCCCTTCACTGCAATAGCATTTCGTCGTCCCCCTTGGCAGTTTGTTTTTCTTCATTTTGCTCCTCTTATTGGACTTCTTGTGACCGCCGGGGCTGTGTCAACGAGTTGGAATTGGAATTGGGAGGTTGAATCGAGAGAGACGAGAACTACTCCTATTTCTTCCTATTGGGAAAAGTGCAGCCACAAAACTGAGCAAAGAGCATCTAGAAAATATCCCTTATCCTTTGTGTCACTTTAGGAGCTTATGAATTTCGTTTGTTATTTGTAA
This sequence comes from Drosophila tani, assembly GCA_008042535.1. Taxonomy (NCBI): domain Eukaryota; kingdom Metazoa; phylum Arthropoda; class Insecta; order Diptera; family Drosophilidae; genus Drosophila; species Drosophila tani. Next base: position 19,858 of record VNJO01010455.1, on the reverse strand, counting down.
ATTAAAATTGCTGACTGCCTTCGGTGGATGCTGCTTTCCATTTTATGAGCATCCAATTGGGAGTACAGTGAAAATGGAATAAGAGGAACATTTGAAATTAATTTTTTTGTGATTTCTGGAACACCCCAGATAAGATTTATTATTTGTATATACAAAATTAAATTTTACCATCTCGGATTCAGTTGTATCTCAGCCAATCTTCACTGTGTTTTCATTTGTTCATCGGGTGCATATGCAATATTTATAAAATCCCTGGGACCTGGGCTCTCTCTGAAGCTCCTCCGCCATTCTGTGGGCGCTTTCAGCATTTCAATTCCAAATGAAATTCAAGGCACGTTGTTGTTGTTGTTGCTGAAGTCGCATGAAATGCTACCGTACAAATGTTGCTATTATTATTGTTATTGTTTTTGCTGTTGTTGCTGCTTCTGCTGCTGCCTCTTCTGTCTTTTGTTATTTGTGTGCGCAGCGGGTCGCTTACGCTCTTGGACATCGCAGCGGGTGGTAAGGGAAACTGGGCATCCATCCCAGTCTCTGGGACCCAAAGTGCGTTATACTTTTATTTTTATTATTTTTTGTTTTTACTATTATTATGCAAACGGAAAGCTGTCTCTTGGAAAGAAAAATCAATACAGGAAAAATACAGTCGAACTTTCGCTTGGGGGAATATTTTGATTATATTACTTTTTCACAGATTTCTTAAATTTTACGAATGAAACGAACTCTAACGAGAAATACCCTTGCAGTCTGCAATTTACATTTTACATGTAGAATTTTACATTTTCATATAAATCGACCGATCGCTTCTATGGCAGCGTGCTAAAGAAATAAGACTATGCTGAAAATTTCAGCTCAATAGCTCAAAAACTGAGAGACTAGTTCGCGTAGAAACCGACAGACGGACAGACAGACAGACGGACATGGCTAGATCGACTCGGCTGGTGATGCTGATCAAGAATATAAATACTTTATGGGGTCAGAGATACCTCCTTCACTGCTTTGCAAACATCTGGTCAAAATTATAATACCCTCTGCAAGGGTATAAAAATACAGTCGAACTTTCGCTTGGGGGAATATTTTGATTATATTACTTTTTCGCAGATTTTTTTTAATTTTCCGAATGAAACGAACTCTTAAAATTTGAGTGCAATCAGATGATAAGCTTGGGGAGCTATTAGACAATAATAAAGTTGCAACCATCTATCTACATCTCGCTCGCACTCGCTCTCGTTTGTCTGCGACTTGTTGCATTTCCCTGACATTGCAGAAAGGCAAAAGTGGATTCCCCTGCAATTACGATACAAGCAAGCTGCACACATTAAACTTGACCCCATTTAAAAAAGCTTCGCCCCAAAAACCCGAAACCCAAGCACACATACACAGCACACAACGCACACAGGATACACATACACAGATACAAAGCTCTTTGGGCTTACTTCAATTATCCTGGATTGGTTCATTTTCCAATGCGAAAATACATGTTTTGCCCTATGCAATGTTGCCGAACTTCGTTTGCCCCCTCACCACCTCAACACCACACCGCCAGTTGCCATTTTCAAGCAAATACAGCGAAATATAATTAATTAATAATGCGGCATCCAGAGAAGCCAGAGGCAAACACACAGACACATGCCAGCGAAAAAGGATCTGTGGCCGGGTCGCCGCGAGCTGCACGCGAAAAAATACGATAAGAATCGAGTTTAAAAATGTAAAATTAATAAATGAAGGGATATTATTATTTCTTTTCAATTTTAGATAGAGATATTAGATTTTATATTTCAGAAATATGGCAAACACTGTACTCTTGGTATCTTTTTATAAAATTTATAGTCTTTTGTTATTGTTTAGAACCTTATTGGATAATTCTCATGATAATAAATGATTAAAAACTCTCTTTAAAATTTTCAAACATTTTTAAAACCTTAAAATACTTGAAATACAAAAACAACATTTTTCCGAGTGTCAAATCGGGACCCGAATTGTGTCCTGGGGTAACTGTAATGCTGCAAAAGCTGCGGCTTCCTGCTATTTATAGCTCCCAGCTCCCCGAGGGACAAAGCCGGGTAGTAGCTAGCAAAAGAGAGAGGACGGTTGGGTTAGGGAAATTTTCGGGGCGTGCCTAGACCAAAATTAGGTTTTTGCTTATTTACATTTTGATTGATTGGCTTACGCAATTTGACATTTTGCCAGCGACCCGAGCATGGATGCCAAAGGTAATCCCCCTAGCTACCACCACCCCCAATTCCGCCCCGCATCCATTAGGGGTCATTAGAGATGGGTGGCCCCACAAAAAAAAAAATTATGGAACACAAGGTGAGGCGGCTTACAAGTCGTCTCTTCAATTGTTGACTAATCGTTGAACTTGTGTGTCTCCGGCTGGACTGGGAAATTATGTAAGTGGGAATATTCATATGTGTATCTGGGGAGTACTTGAAGAAGAGTCGAGTTCTTGGGCAAACAGTGTTTTACTCGCAGCCTTGCTTAAATAGTGAATAATTCTTTATTTATACTCTTCGAATCTATATAAAAATAGAGAACCTCGCTCTGGCTAACTATTTTGTACTGATGACGATTCCCCAAGCGAATATTACCTCTGAGGTTCCGTTGGCTTTCGTCACTAATCATCATCGTTACCCCCTCGGAGCTTCCCACATGTCTCATTTGCAGCCATTAGCTTGTACAGCGATGTGTAACGACCGACCAACTAACTAACTAGCTTATTCAACTATCCACTCAGTCGGTGAGGCCGTATTGAATGAGTGAACCTCCTAACTGATTAAGTGAGCAACTGATGCGCTGACTAAGCTCCGTCTCTCTTATGTCCGTAACATTCTATTCTCCTGTTGCTGGCAATAATGCGGAAGTGGCAACAATGACGGCATAAAATAGCTAAAAGAAAAATTATAATGTCGCACGACGTCCCTAGAGTGAGACACTAAAAAAAATAACATGGTTTAGTGATGGGTTAACTTTTAACGATAAAAATAAATATATAAAGGGAGCCTCCCTTAATCGGGGTGTGGAATAAATTTAAATTATTTCATGATATGTTTTTGAAACCTATAAAAATAAACAAGTATGGGCACCCAATGTTAAGCTCGGAGCTTGATGACAAGAACTCTTCTAAAGGCATTGCGCGTAGTCTTTCTAAAAAAAAAAAACTCTCAAAGGCTTTGCTTTTCAAAAAAAAAGTCTGGGAGCCTAAAGATCCCCTAAGCGTCCATCCGTGTCTTAAAGCATATCATTTTTGTATGCAAACGATTTTGTTAAATTGTAAATTGCGCTAGTTTTTGTTTTTACTGCTAAACCCATTATATATTACGTTATTTCTTGACGTGTCGCAACCTATCTCACTACACTCACTCTGGTTCCCCTTCTCAATTGCCGCAAATTGAGTAGAAGAAAAAATAAACGTAAAACTTAATTGAATGCATGAATGAATGAATGAAATGGAATGAAAATGGACTTTAACTATGTATGTATCGGGGGTCTGTCTCATTTTTCATGCAAATATGTACGTATGCTGTTGTGGGTTGTGTTGTTGAGCAAATAGTTGCGTGCAAAGTTGCCACTTAGTTTACCTACGTGGCTCTTCCCCCGGCCTTTTTATTTTCTGCCATCTCTTTTTGCTTTCCTTATTATGGCTGAGTTCATTCATAAAAGCAATTTTGGCTCGGATGGCGGCTTTATTTAAAGGCAAACTCTTTCACTTTTCCACCCACACACACAGGCGAGGGTGTATCAGCAGGTGCAGCAGCATAAAAAGCTTTATATGCGAGGTTCGTGTTGTCCAGGCTATGCAAACTTTATATATATATATATATATATATGTATTTTTATTATATTTTTAAGAGGTCTGCCATTGCTGGATTTTATTTTTTCACATACCCAAATATTTTCTTGTGGGCGAGGCATTTATTTAGAATTTTGTGTTTTTTTGTTTGCTGCAGTTGTTACGTTCATTTTTGGATTTACGGCCCGTGGGCGGGGGATTTTCAGAGGCTAAGTTACCGGTGTGGGCGACTCCTACGTCTGTAACATCAGCAACAACAACAGCTCGAACACGGCAGCAACATCAACCGTCTCGGTTGCAAAAAAAAAATACAAATAAAAAAAAACAGCAGCCACTGTGACTTGAGGTCTCGTTTTATACATTTTTTACTGGTATTTTTTGTTTTGTTTTTTTTTGTAGCCCGTTCGGCAGTTACGTCAAGTGCCTGGGCCAGTTGAATGGCCAGGTACAGTAGGACATGCTTGTAGGTGATAGATAGCCTCTTTGTTGGGTAATCTCTAGAGATCGTAACAATTTAAGGCAAGTTTTGAAGTGCTTTGGAGTTTGTACTAAAAAGAAGGGCACTACCACTATAAAATTATATTAAACATCATTAAAATCTACATACTATGCCATAAGCTCAGATATATTTTAAGCAAAAACCAATTAGCAGGCTTTTTTTGTATAAATATGTTTTAGTTTCCAGTTTCCTAACTGATCCAATCTCTTTTTATTGCGTTGTTGCATAGAAGTTTGTCGTTGAATTCTTACTTGGGAATTTTAGTTTAGTTTTTTAACTATTTCGAATGATTAGCCTGTGTGTGTTTGATAATTAAATAAATACTTACCTTTGCCTCTATTATTTTATACTTTTTTAAACACAAAGTTAAAGGAGTTAAGTTGTAATTTAAGAAAAATCTATTTTGTTTTTACTTATTTTGATTTTAAATTTAATATCATAAGAAAAATAGCATACAGACAGTTCGTCTAAGTCTGTTAATAAGTAAACATTTTTAAACTTTTTTTTCGTCATTCCAAGTTTAAAAGAAATATTTATTATCATCTATCGATCAAAATCTTGTGTCGCACCGCACTCTTTGATTGATGAAAATCAATTATTGTGAAACTTCTTTCATTGAATCAATAATTCAAGAGTCCCTTAAAATGCCAAAGCGGCCAACTTTGAGGGCGTTTCTCATATGCAAACACCGCCGTAATTGCCGCTCTGGCCACTAAACCTCCAAAGGAGGGAGAGATGGGCGATGGTCCCAAGGACAGGCCAAGTGCAGACCACAAGTAACCGTGTTCGTCTGACATTTCGCCAGTGTTCGTTCGCTTTTCGTGTCTCTCTTGCCTGCGAGCCGCCCCATCGCATCAATCAATCAGGTTGTAATCAATCAACTTCCGTTCTTTTTACACGAGTACCGAGTAGTTAAAATGTCAACGCTGTGCGGCCATTATTGCAGCAGGCAGACAAGGCACAGAGAACGGGACCGAGCGGCGCACTTGATTAAGAAATTATTCCCAGCAACAGCAAAGAAAATGCTATGCTCGGAAAAGCCACATTTCCTTCTTCTTCGAAATAAACGCAAGCGGAAGTGGCAGACATTAATATTTTCCTCAAGTTTTCCTCTTTTTTGGCTGTTTTTTCCCCCATTTTTCCGCGTTTTCTGCTGCATTTTGTTTATGCCAAGCTGGAAGCAAAAAAAAAAATATGCTCCTCCAAAAATAAGCGCGTAAAAGGAAGCAGGGAGAAAAATAAAAAGGTTGTAGTAAATTATTTATGAAGGTTTTGTGAGGGTAAACTTACATTTTAAAATAACTTTTTAATATGGAAATATTTTTCAGAATATATATAGAGCAAAGGGTACAAAATTAAATACATACATTAACCTATTTTGAATTTAGTTCCAAAGAATGAAAAAAAGATAAACTTGAAGTAATGTTTAAGATCCTTTAATATCTTGAAGACTTAAAATTGTATTTATGACTTGAAATCTTTTATATTTCCCTCAGTGAAAAGCTTATAAAAAACTGAACTTTTTTTTCTTGGTTGGGGTTGGGAGAGAAAAATGTAAACAAAATTGGGGCCACGTTGGGTTGGGGAAACAAAAAACACACACGCACCACGCACCCGCCCACATCGATGGGAGAGATACTAAATGCTCTATATGCATACGACTAATGGATATGATGGGGGCCCCAAATGCGACTCGCATTATGCCGCTGTATTTTACGACTCTTCCTCGTTCAGTGTTCAGTGTTCAGTGTTCATCGCTCCGAGTTCCCCGTTCCAGCTGAAATCGAAATGAGACGACTGGCGGACTACTGACTCATTGACAAATAGCATTGAACTGCAGGCGATGTCGTTGTCTCGTGGTCTGGTTTTTTCATTCATGCCCAGCCACAGCACTCCCCATTCTGGCACAACACCTCATGCGTTTTGTGTATATATACGACTATCTGGGGTTCCGAGTATCTGGGTATTGTGCAACGACCGGCTGACTGCATTTGCCAGACCAGAAAGGCACCCAAAGTAAACAAACGCGCACACATTGCGTATGCGTAATATCGATTTCCTCAACTCCTAAACTCCAAAGACCCCAGGCACGCGGTTTAATGGCTCGAAATCCCTACGACAAACAATCTGCTAAACTCTACGGGAAAAAAAGAGCTACGGTTGCATGGAATGCGGCTGAAGAATTTATGGGCGGCGAGTGATTAAAAAGGCATTTTGTGGATTCGGTAAGGGAATGGGTGTAATGTGAACAAAAAATGTAAAATCAAATAGCTAGAAAATTCCACAATATTGGAAAAAGAAAAGCTCTAACAAAATGAGGAATTTTTGGGGCATGCACTAAATGGAATTATATCTGCATTTTATGAAGGATAAAGTTTACAGATAAAAAGATTGAAAGATTACAGATTAAAATCAAAAGACAAACAGTTATATATTTTCTAGAAATATTTAGTATTTATTCCTTAAAAATCTGGCCAAATTCCTTAAAGTTTCTTCTTCGAAATATCCAAGTTTCCCCTCGGAAAACTTTCGAAATCGTTGGGTGTAAACAAAGCCATATAAATAGATATATATGGGGGAATAGAAACTGGGCGCAATGTGTCTTGTTCCGTTGCATGCATGTGTTCGTTCGTTCCACTTCCGGTTTCGGTTTTGGTCGGCGGACTCCATGGAATCCATCAATGGCCTACGTCCGATGTACGTGTCCCTATCCGTCCGGCGTATCGGGTTCTCTCTGCATCCACAGTGCGCTCGTTCCACTTAAGGGATCTGCGTCATCTGAAACCGCAAATGAATTAAACAAGGCACACACTATGCCACACTCGAAAAACGCCCACAGAATGGCAAACCATATAAGGGCTCACTCTCACCCTCCGCCCCGCGAAAAACACTTCTCTAACTGTTTTCATGCGGCAAAATAGAGAGAGAAAAAAACATAGAAAAACTCGCCTACGTCATATCCGTTGGGAGCAAAAAAAAAGTAAATAAATAAATAAAAAGTATACCTAAAAAAGGGTAAAGGCGGGGAAATGGGGGGCTCTGAAGTGGTTACCTGTGAATGAATAGAGCTGCGGTTGTGGGTGTGCGTCCGCCGTATCTCTGCGGCAAACTCTGTAGAGAGACCCAGCGAAGTGAGCTAAGAGATATTTAACTCACGTTTTGTCTTTTTTTTACGGTCGCTGTTATTTTTTATATTTACACACGCAGATAAACAAAACCAGCGAGTGCCAGATAAGCAGAAAAAGTACAAAATAACAGCGTTATGTATACTATAATTAAAAACAAACAAATAAAAAAATAACAATGAATGGGCAAGAGAATATTTTCTAAAAAAAATCTCTGAAACCTTTAAAAACAAAGAATTACAAGCTAATGATTGTATAAAGTGTTTATAAAGCTACATATAACTACATAATTAATAATAATAATAGCAACCAATTTGAAGTATAATGGGGGCGAGATTAATGAGTTGGTTTAGCTTAAAAAAACCAAAAACCTTTGAATGACCGTAACAAATCGTTCGAAAATTGAACTCTTAAGCTTTTAATGATTCTTTTTTAATTAAATAATATAAATAATAGCAACAAATTTGTGACACTGTGGGGGCGACTTAGATGAGTGGATTTTTAGTGGGTTTCTGGTGGCTCCAGTGGTTTATATTCCTCCAGGTGTTGCTGTGGGTGTGTTGTGCCAAAATCCGGTTTTCTAACAAATATGAAATACACTCAAACTCATAAGCATACTTTTTTTTATTTGTTTTCTTGATCGTATTTAGTTTACGCTTTGTTCAGTTCAAACAGCAATTTGTTGACGCGCTTTTTTTCAAGTTTACATTTTCAACGTTTTGAAGGTCGTTTCCACTGTTATTCACGATTGCTTTTGTGGTTTTTGTTTTTATTTTTCGTCTTTGTTTTGTGTGAACTCATCAATGAAACAATCTAAACACAAAAGCACTCACAAGTGTGACACAGAACGTGACAAAAAGGTAGAAAAAAAAACGACGAAAAAAACTATAAAGATATAGATACTCGCACACTAGCACACAGGTACATTTTTGTGATTAGGGAGGGGAATACAAAACGATTGCCATATGGGCAGATACAACTTGAGAATAACTATATGATGGCCGGCTTTTTTAGTAGGGAAAGTTACCTGTAGCGAGCGGTAAGGTGAGCTAGAAGAACGGGGTCTATGATTTGAATCTGAAAAACTCGTAGGAAGAAGTTACGGATTTTTAATGAGAGAGATTTGTTGTCTTTGCTTGGATAATTACTCATGAGGAAGATGTTACATTTGTTTGTATAAAATAGTAATGTATAGAAGTCAGGGTATTATTTTATCTCTATTTCTCCCCGATTGTTTTTATCTTTTATATTTTTTTAAAAGGAAATTCATTAGCAGGTTAAATATTTGTTTCGGAGTGTAGATCAACTCTCCAATTATTATTCATATTTTTAAAGACTTAATTGTTTTAAAATTATTAAAAGGAAATAGATGTTTTAGCGTTAGCGTTTTTTTAATCGATTTAATCGATATGACTGAGTTATCGATTAAGTACCATCTCTGTTTCTTGGTGAAAACTATAAAAAAAAATTAATCAATTTTAAAATGTAAACGATTAATCAATTCATTTATTTTTAAATGTGAACGATTACTTTAGTTAAATAAATTAAATAGATTACATAGGTAATCGTTATTAAAATGTTAGCGATTACTAACTTAATCGATTTTAAAATGAGTACGATTTATAAATTAATCGATTTAAAAATGTAAAGGATTAATAAATTAATTGATTTTAAAATGTAGGTGATTAATAAAGTAAATATGTATATCATCGAGCCAATAAATACGTGACACACTTTGTATAAAAGCTCAACCCCTCAAATAGCCTTGGCCAAATCTTTTTCCCTGCCCTAAACAATTTCCATTAAAAGAGCTTAGCCAGCGCGTTTCCGAGTTATGTCTGTAGGTATTTGCCCAACCCCACCCAAAGTTTATTTGCATCTACGTCCACATATTTTTTCACTCTCTCTTCCGATCCCTTCGATGGAACTCAAAGTCGAACCGAGTTTGTTTGAGGAGGAAATTGCTATCAAATGCAGTTTGCCATGTCATACTGTGCGGGATTGATATCCATGGCCATGGCCGCCGCTTCTCCGTAAGCGGTGCAAAAATAGCAAAAGCCCCTTTCCTGCTGCCTTTCCTGCTGCCTTTCCGGCTGCCTTTTCCAATCCCTTGGCCATATCTTGGTTTATTTATAAAGTTCCAGGCTGGAAATGCACAGAGATTGAGAGAGTGGAAGAGTGTAGTGCGTATACCACCCGTTGGCCGGGCCGGCCAATAGGTTGATGATAACACTACTGAACTTTTCTGCTTTATTTCAATTTGCTTTATGCCTTTAGTTTTGTTTTTTTTTGTTCGCATCAAGTAGAAAATTGTAGGCTTCCGTTTTGCGTTATGCTGATGAGCAGCGTTTGCGTTTTTTGATGACAATTTCCATACCATTCTCAAGCTTATAAATATAGGAACAGCATTTCCGTTGATACGCCAAGTCGCACTTCCGTTTCCAATTGAAGAAAAGAAGATCTCTCACTCTGTCTCTCTCTCTCGGTTCCACCCATTTCCTTTCGAACCCTTTTTTTTATGAATGAGATTCGCTTGCAAGAATTTTCACGCATACTTGGCTTGGGTTTTGGGCTAATAGCAGCCAGGCAGCAACAGCATGTCGTGTTACCAAAGACGCGATGCGACGCGACTCAAAAAATAAAAAAAAACAGAAGGGCTACACTTGGCCAAGCATAACAAATTCCAGAGGCTCCTCAAATGACAGAGAGCCGGCGGCCAAAAGTGTAGCTATGCGCATAGTTCAAAAAGCATTCTAAAGTTTCCTCGTCTTATGTATCTTTCAGATGGCTTCTCCAGTTTTCGCCAAGCGTTTCCGGAATGGTGCGAGGATGATAACCAAGCGCACAACAAAGAAATGGAATCTAGTCGCAATGTACAGACCGATCAGTTAATGGGTCTTAGGTAGGTGCTCTCATCTCTTTATAAAACCCTGTAAATATTTTAATATTGCTATATTTTCCCTAGATCCCTACGCATTTCCACACCGCATTCCGATTCCGCGTGCAGCAGTTCGGCCGAATCATCGGACTGCGAGAGCACCGGGCACCATCATCATCATCACCATCATCACCACAATTATAATGAGGCGCCCGTGGAGATAATTCCAGGACTTTTGTTCCTGGGCAATGCCTCGCATAGCTGCGACTCGAATGCGTTGCAAAGGTACAACATTAAGGTGAGTTTAGGTCTTTCTTTAAAGCTTTAAATAATTATAATTACTAATGTGTTTGGTTTTTTTTTCAGTATGTGCTGAATGTGACACCAGATTTGCCAAATGAGTTCGAGAAATTGGGCATTATTAAGTATCTGCAAATTCCAATTACCGATCATTATTCACAGGACTTGGCCATGCATTTCCCAGATGCCATACAGTTTATAGGTAAGAGTAGTTTTTATTTATTTATTATATTAGAAAAGTTTACTTATTAAAAGCAATGCTTAAAAGTAGAGAATTGACAGGGATGCCACAGAAATTGCTTTGGATTTAATATCAATTTAAATTGTGGCAAAAAGTATGCTACAATATTTATCTTAGGAAGATACCTAAGATTTTACATTAAATTCGGAGCCTTGGTATTACGTTGCATACTTTTAGACACCTTTTAAAAATGATTTAAAAAAAAAAAAACAATGGAACCAAATAATAATAACTTTGCAATTATATATTATATTTAATATAAATTAAAAATTATATAAGCTTATGCTATCGTGCTCCAACCTTGAAAATTTGGAGCCCAACCATGTTTAATATTATTTTTTACGTTAAAAATTTCTATTCTTTGTTTTTGTGAAGTCTTTTTGTTGTTCTAAAATCATGATGCATTATCTGTATGACATCATGACATTTTATCTGTTAAAATCTCTAATGCTTTGCTTCTTTTCTATTCCAAAATTCACAGAGGAAGCGCGGTCTGCGAACTCGGCGGTGCTGGTCCACTGCCTGGCCGGGGTGTCGCGCTCGGTTACCGTGACGCTCGCCTACTTGATGCACACCCGGGGCCTGAGTCTCAACGACGCCTTCATGATGGTGCGCGACCGGAAGCCGGATGTATCGCCCAACTTCCACTTTATGCAGCAGCTGCAGTCCTTCGAGAGTCAACTACGGCTGAGTCCGGGCGATGGACAGGCGATGGACGAGTCTGGCGTGCTGATGAACACCAGTGTGGGCCAGGGACTGGGCATGGGCCTGGGTTCGGCATCCTCCGCCAGCTCCGTTTCGAATGTGCTCACCACGAATCCCAGTGTGGTGGTGGCCTCGCGATGCGGCCGGGGCTCCAAGTTCTCATGCAATTGCATTGCGCCGGACTGCAAGTGCATGCAAACGGGCGGCTTTATGGCCGCCCACTTGGCCAAGGCCACGGGTGTGTCGCCGGACTCGGGGATTGAGTTTGATCGCTGGACCCCATCCTCGGACACGGGTCTCAAATGAGATCAGCTGGGCGGGAAGAGTTTTGTGCTGCCGCCAAGCCAGGAGATGCTAGCCGGTATCGCCACATCGCCACCGCCCATCTCCCTGGCCGTTAATCCGGATAATATGTCGCCGGCCAGCACCACCAGTTCATCCACATCGACCACGACGACGGCGGAGGCGGTGTCCTTGGTGGAAATGGTGCACCAGCAGCAACAGCAGCAGCAGCAGTATCGCGATCAGGAGATGGCCGAGGATGAGGAGGAGGAGGAGGATGCAAACGATGGCTACAACGATGACGAGGCGGCAGTCTAAACAGCAAAGCTTCTTCCCAACAACAGAAAAAACCCAAAACCCAAAACCCATACATATGAGCCGCTTCAAGCTGAGAACCTGCAAGGAACTTACAATTCCCAAGTGACAGTTTGGAGGAAAATCTATTAATTAATAACGCATAATAAATAAATTAATGTTTAGTACGTTTTTAAGGTCTAATAATGCAAGCAAACAAAATCCAATGTTATCCACACTACAAACTGCAACCGAGAAACTAAAAAATATATAAAATATATTTATATATATACATGTTTGTATGTATTTAACTCGTAAGCCAAGTCAAGAGAATATATATATATTTCAATAAATATATATACGAAACCCGAAAGCCGAAAGAAAGAAATAAATATAATGTCTAGGCCTACACACCATACATATATAGTTTTATTTTTAGTTGTAACTTTTACTAAAACTCGAAAATCGTTTATAAATGTAAAACTTGTTAGGAAAGGAAGCCCCGGCGGAGCCCCTGAATGCCAAGTCATATATAAGAAGTGTAAAGCCTAACTAAAACCCGAATATCGAAGAATTTTTAAAATTGACAAAACAAAACAAAAACAAACTAAAACAAAAAGAAAATAAAATACAAACATTTTGCACAACAAAAAACGAAAAGAAAAGAAAAAACACAAAACTCCACACAATTTGCCAAGAGCAAAAACTTTTTTATGGTTTTTAAAGGGCGGTCTTGGCATAAAAAATAAACTGCAAAGACCCTGGAGGTAAAAGTAAAAGATTTTATGAGGGTTTATGGAATAAAAGGAACATATTTTCTACAAAATGAAATGTTAAAGCTAAAGGAACAGAGCAGGAGGAGGTGGAACGGAAAGGCAAAGGATAATTTGTTATTTAATGGATATAAATGGATATAAATAAAGTTGTATGTCAGCTGTTTTCCAGTCGGGCAATGTTGGTACAAAATTTATCAGGTGAAGTTTAACAAAAACAAAAAATATAACGAAGGAAAAATCTGAAAAATAAATGGTTTATATATGAAAAAATAAAACTAAAATAAAACCCAGAAACTTTTTGGAAAAAATAAGGCTGTGCGCAATATAAAAATAATATTAATATATATAAAGATAGAGAAAAGAACCCGAGTTAATACAGAATTTGATAAAAAGGAAAAGGAAAGGAAATGGATTGGTTAGTTGGTTTTTTAATGAAGGCTAAGGGCTAGAACTGGCTTCCAGCTAAACCTTGACTGATTCGAAGAGATTGGCAGAGGATGTGGTAAGTGGTACATATGGTCAGAATATTCTAAATTTTAAAGCTCAGGAAATAAGTTCGTACCAGAAAGGCGATATGGGAATGCTCCGATATCTCCTGACATCCGCAGGAGTTTTGTTTTGATTTTAATTGTGAAAAAAAAATAATGAATGAATTTTCGATTAGGCAGCTAAAATTACGGATCGAAGTTCCTGTTCAAAGGGAAGCGCGTGTGTTAGCCGTTAAGATTTTTTGCAAAAGGAAAACCCCTACGATTTTGAACGAGCTTTCCCAGCTAAGCGCCAAAATAAGGAAAATAAATAAAAACTGGGACAAAATACTTTTAAAAAATTAAGCAAGTTTAAAATGCCAATTTAATAATGTTGAAAGCCTCAGTCAGTATAAATTTAAATATATAAAAATACCATTACAATTACTAAAAAGAAAAGAAAACCCGTAAATAAATTGTGTATCGAAAGTTTTGCCACTTAATATTCGATAAATTAAGCAACAAGGTTAAGGAAAATGTATTAAACAAATTGAAAATGTTTGCTGATGATCCAAGTGACAAATTCCAATATTTAAAAGCAGCACAAAAAAAGGCAGCGCCAAACAAATACTTTTTACAAAACGAATGCCAGGAAATGGCATCGATAAAAAGGTAATATTTGTTGAGATTTTTGTTAAGATATGAGCCTAAGTCACAAGCAACAATTTTTACATACACATTGTGTACATCTGAGTGTTGAATTATTCCATCAATTTTTAGCACCCGAGATAAGGAGAATTTTCTAAACGCGTCAGTGCCAACAAATAAAATAAATAAAATACCAAACTACTTTTAACGAAAATCGAAATTGTACCTTGAACAAAAACAAAACTTAAAAGTCCAAAGAAATATAAGGATTCTAGGGCGCCTTGGTAGCACTGAGCACCGTTGCAGCTTCAAACCAAACACAATAACGAAGAGAGAACTGTTGTCGTCCCCTTTCTTCCGGACGAAATGGAATATTCTATAGCTACCTAGTTGTGTTTTGCACATTTTGTAAACTTTACAACACGAAAGAAACGAAAACGAAAACGAAAAAAACCGAATATCTAACTAAACGAAAGCCCCGCAAACGTTATGTATATTGATATATATATACTATATATACCTATACGGGATACCAGAACAAACATAACTAATAAAACCGTTTTTAAAACCCGTAAAACAAAAGTGTGTTTTCATCTTTTTATTTATTTATTTATTTATTCAACATTCATGTGAGTAAACTAAGTGTTAACAACTAAGAGAAACATGAGCCAGTTAGTAGTCTAGTTGATGTTACAAAAAGCATTTGTCAGTGTAGTTTGGTGTTTTTTTATGATTTTAAATTTAATTCTACAGCAGAAGAACCTTCAAAACTTTTAACTTTAAACTAATCTGATATCTTTGGGCATTTACAAGGACTTTCAGTTTAAAAATCATTTTCATAATTAATTATTTCAATTAAAAATCAATTTAATTAATTGCTTGACTTTTAAAATCAAATTAGTTAAATGGTTCACTTTTAAAATAGATTTAATAATTAATTGAGTTGAGTTGGGCTGCAAACATATTTTAAAACTCACTATAATTATAGTTTTAATTTTTTTAAGTTTAGTTTCTAATACCTTCACCGAAAATATTTCGAAATTTACGAATTTTTGAACACATTTTAGGACACACACAAAAAATAATACCCATTAAGTACATGACAAGTTAATTGGCTAGTTATTTGAACAATTAGCAAGTTCCAGGCTTTACTTTCGCGGGATTTACAATTTTCTTTTAAGCTTAACTTTAGCAAAACTCAGGTAATTACCATTTTAGGAAGATGGCTAAGGTTTGATCAACATGGCAGAATTATATCATATAGCTGTCATAGGAACAATCAAGTCGAACTCGTATATCTTTGTTTTTGTAAGAAAATAATTGCTTAAGACTTGATATATCGAATTTCATTATAGTTATCAACTTCAAAAGCACAAATAAACTTGATTTTTTGCTTTTAATATGAACTTTCAACCTATAAGTTAATTATACAATTTATTTTAAATTTAAAAACCCTTTAAAAAATATGTAAAACCTGAAACAATTCTAGAATATTAACATTTTCCACAAACTTGAGATTCCTTTCAGCTTAGCAACTACAAACATTTAAAACAAGAGACAAAAATAAACAAAAACTGCCAAATATTGCGCGATTTGGATACAATAAATGCTCTACGAAACAAACGACGACGACGATGACGACTAAACAGATTATTGTCCTACTCCAAAATTCGGAGATCCACAATAAAATTACAGACCCTTGTTGAAATAGACGCGCGGGGGCACTTTGCCATGGGTTTTCTTCTCCATTTCCTCATAGAGTTCCGGCTCAAAGGTGCGCATGGTGGAAGTGTCCAAAGAGCATTGTTGCGGGAACAGAGCGCAGGCAGTGGGCACCATGAAGCAGAGGCTGAGAGGGTTTTTTTTTTATTAATTATTAGTCAGATAAAAAATATATTTTAGACCACTTACAAGCAGCCCACCATCAGGGTCTGAAAGGGTGCATTTATCCACTTGATGCGCCTGTAGGCGGGCAGCTTCTCCAGTCTCTGCATGATGAAGGGCAACACCAGCATACCAGGCGCTGCCATCACAATCCTGGATATAGTCACCTCAGCTATACCCTTAATGGCAGCCAGCCTGCTCTGTCCCACAATCTCTCCGTCCATATCCTTCACCTCGATGCCATTGAGTATCTCGTTCTGTCGCATCAGCGGAATGTTGACAAAATTGGCCGCCGCCACAGCGGCAAATGGCACAAATCTCTGGAACAATGGACTCGCCTTCCTGGACCAATAGTTTTTGCATCCAATGGCGGCTATTAGCGCGGACGTTGTGGCCGAGACGTAGGCCACACCAAGCTGCGTAACGCTGGTCGGGGAATTGGCATTGCGATTCGTATAGTTGACCACCGCATTGAAGGATTGATTGATGAACTGCCAGAGCACCACGGCGGGCACGGTTCTATAGAAGGCCAGCATGCCGCCGGTGATCAACATGCCACCGGGCACCTAAGGGGGAAGCAGAAAACACAAGACAATTAGTGATATATTCATTAATTAGCAAAACTATTAGGAAAAATAGGAATATATATTTACTAATATTTACGCATTGAAAACTCATTAGAAATAAATATGTAAGCCCATTTAAGCCCTCAAATAAATTAATTTAAGAGTTTTAACAATTGCTTGTCTCTATTTAAATTAAAACTTAAGAAGAATTACTTTCGGATCAGTAAATAGATTTATTAGAAATTGAAGCCCTTGTAACCTTGAAGAACCTTTCTCTAATCTTAGCTAAGCTCTTCAAAACTCTTTACCAATTCCCTGAAATAAACATGAGGCGCTACTAATGAAATACCCTGCTGTCTAGTGTTA
Source organism: Drosophila tani (assembly GCA_008042535.1). Classification (NCBI taxonomy): domain Eukaryota; kingdom Metazoa; phylum Arthropoda; class Insecta; order Diptera; family Drosophilidae; genus Drosophila; species Drosophila tani. The sequence continues at coordinate 3,037 of VNJO01010455.1, read as the reverse complement.
AATTCGTGCCTCTGCTCTTTTTCTTTGTTTTTCTTCTTTTTTTTGGCACCCATTCATTCACAACGTCTACGTCAGCCGGTTCTCTATTTTAGGGATCTCCCACGTGCCTAAAAACCATCACGAGACTTGCCTGAAAGCTCATACGACCGCAGAAATTCTGCAGCTCGCCGGTATCCGGATGAAAAGCCGAATTATAAAGCTTCATGTTGTAATGCACATCCTCCGGCTTCACCTGCGGCGATTGATCTCCCTTCCGGTATTTTTCGATCATGGTTTTCGCCTCCAGCAGGCGATCGCTGGAAAGGACTACGGTCCGAGGATCCGTCATCCAGGCGAAGTACTGGAAACGCCCAGCAAAGCTGCTGAGATCGAAAAGGGGCTTATCCACATCGATGAGGGCTTATGAAGGGGGAAGAGTTTTGGTTGATTTTTATTGATTATTTCAATACTTTTATTTTTTATTAAAGAAATCTTCGGGAAGATGTGAACAAAATATTATTAAATAATGTTATTATTTTTAGCTTAATTGTGGATATAGATATTATTGTTTCTTTGAGAAATATTTATGATGTGATAATGGAATATTCCAAATACTGAAGTTATCTTAAAGTATCCTATAAAATGTGATATTTTGGCAAAAATATGTTACAAAAAAATTAAAAAATATGTTTAGCATTTTATTTCATATTTCTGGTCCACAATTATTAATTTATTATAATTATAATTGTTGAAAATAAAAATGTTATTTTAAAGAAATAAATAACTACAATTGAAGATAAATAATGGATAACAAATAATAATTTAATTATAATTAAAGGTAAAAAAACGACTGAAAACTTCCATAACATTAATGAAATATCCAAGAGTAAACACAAATATAAAATTAAAAGCAATCCAAAGAATGTATCTTTTATCTGAAACGTTGCGTATGTCACGACACCTGTGGCCAATTGGAATTAAGTGGGACGCCAGGTAAAGACTCGATACTTACTGGATACCTGCGCCATTTTGGGGAGTAAATCAAAGACTCTTGCTTTATTAAACGTTTGCAACTACGAGTGGCTTACGTAAGCCCGATTCGTCTACTGGCTATTAATTCTCAGCTGTTGCCGGTTTATCCACAGATTGTTGTTGTTGTTGTTGTTGGTATCTCAGTTTGTATCTGTGTACTTAGGGTTACCTAAAAAATATCTGCTTTAATTGCAGCCACACGCACCACCTGAGCAGCCGGCCAGCTGTTCTTTTCACTTTGTCACTGTGTGTTTTCTGCGGTTAAATATTTCACCTTTTGTTCTTGTTTGAATGTTTTCTTTTTGCTTTCCTTTTGGCACTGTGCCAAATTGCAAAATCGGTTTGTTTGTGTCGCGTCTGGTCTTATGTTCTCTCTTTTTTATTTTATCTGGCTCATCCGCTGGTAGCCCCTGCAATTATTCAATTTAGCACTTCTTTTGTTGAACAATTGCGCGGATGATTTAGCAACTAAAGGAAAATGCAAATTTTCAAATTGTTTACCAGGCGAGATACAGCAGTGTGACCGTTGCACAGAGAGCGAAATAATACCGCAAAGTCCGACGGGGCACAGCACAGCGCAAGATAGTATGTTTCATTTGAAAATATTAATTGGCGGCAATAATTAGAGTAAAAACTTAAGTTTGGAATTTTAAACTCATTTAAGGATTCGGATCCCCATTCGAAGTATTCCATGGTACATTGTCGGATCTGCATCAATGTTATTGTTATTACTGTTTTCATTTTAAATTAGATATTAAATAATAAAATAAACGCCAAAGAGGCCAGCTCGCCGCCCTTTTACTTTCAAACACAAAGATTACGTTTTGGTTCACTTACGTTGTTTGATTACGTTCTTGTTCGATTAGTATGACCAGCTGCTGTAAAAGAGAAAACCCGTATAGTAAACGCCAAGCCGGGCACACTTTACGCCCCCACCCCTCGGCACAACTGTAGCAGCAAGTTTCCGAAGAATTAAAAGTAAATAAGTCAAAAAGTAACATCGATGTTTATCCAGCTTTAGCTTCGTGGCCGCAAAATGATGAAAAGCGGCGGAAAGACTATAAGCAAAGGCAGCAGATAATAATAGACGCCCAGCTGGGGCTGCTCGCTCGCTAGTGTGTTGTGTGTGTGTGTGTCTTGTACGCGTGCCTGTGTGTGTGTGTGATTGTGTGTTTTTGCAAAACCGGAAAAGCAAAAACTCCACAGATACGAACGCCGATGTAGATGCGAATGCGGATGCCAATGTCAGTGCGGATTTTATTCCTGCAACACACAAAATGCATCTCCTGCGGCTTTTGCTGGCTTCGCTGCTCTGCGGCCTCACCCTAGGCGCCAATATACTGGCGGTTTTTCCCAGTGTATGGAAGTCGCACTACCTTTTTGGCCGGCGATTGCTGGAGGAACTGGTGGAGAGCCATCATCCCGGAAATCACTCGGTGACCCTGATCAGTCCACATGCCGTGGAGGAGTCGGAAATACCGCGGATCCGGGAGCTGCGGATCGAGGGTCTGCGCCAGAACTGGCTGGACATGGGCATGAGCTTCGAGGCGGAGGAGATGCGAGCCCAGAGCGTGATGGAGCGCTTCACCCGACTGATCTATGCGGGAACCACCAATGTGGACATCCTGCTGTCCGACGGGCAAGTGCGAAAGCTGCTGACCAGCGGCGAGAAGTTCGATTTACTCATAGTGGACCTGTTCCTGAGCGATGCTCTGCTAGGGTGAGTTCAAGGGGTTATAATCCCTAAGCTAAGATTCAATAATAATAGAATGATCTTGCAGCTTGGCCTTCTACTATGGCATACCCACCGTTGCTATCAGTCCCACCGGTGCCAATTCCTGGCTCAACAATATGTTTGGCAACCCACAATCCTCGTCCCTGGATCCCAGCAACTTTTTGCCCTTTACAGAGCGGATGAATACCAAGCAGAGGATTGTCAACTCCCTGATGAGCACCTTCGAGCGGTTGACCTACAACTTCTTTCACCTGATCTCCCAGCAATCGGTGTACACCAATCACTTTGAGC
>VNJO01010453.1:0-19504 GCA_008042535.1 Drosophila tani | reverse complement strand
AAAAGGCGGCGATATTGCCCAGTTTAGTCATTGAGTCCTCAAAAGCCGATCACGCTTTGATGCTCTTTCAGAGGGTAGTTTGGCTTTTAATCGAAGTATGCCTATCTCGAATAAAACTAAAAAGAGTTTGAGTAAATCTTAACTACAAATCTCGAAAATTAAGTCAGTTTTCCTCCATCTTTTTTCTAAATGTTTAAGGTAAGAAGAAAACCTTTTATAAGTCTCGTGATCAGCTGGAGTGTGGCTGTGTAACTAAGGATTTAATATCTAAAGATTTTATGAACTAAATGTTATTATTTAAATTTAATTTTAAATATCGTTTTCTTACACCAAGGTGGGATATAGTCTTTTATTTAAACCAAATGTGCTTTCTAAAAACGTACTAGAAAACCCCAATAAATGTTACATTGACAAAGAATCCTTTAAGTCTTTGGTAGCTGCCATGGCGACGATCTTTCTGTCAGAGTATTCGAAGCTCCACAAATCGGGGTTTTATCTAACTTGTCGTTTTTGTTGGTTTTCCGGGTTGCCGGTTGCTATTTCGATTTTTTTCTTCTTTTTCGACTCGTGTTGTTGGTTAGTGAAAAGTTCAACCGCAATGTTCCAAAATAGCAGCGTAACAGGAGGGGAAAATCTGTTAAATTTTCAGCAGTGAGAAAGCGTTGCCAACCGCGATGGCAATAGGCGCTTAAAAAAAGCTAATGGAACATATGGCAGCCAGGGCAGGGGCCAAGCGGATCTTAACCCACTCAAGCCCCGACCAACAGCCCAGGCTACAGCACTCATCCCCACCAAAAAAAGGTGAAGGGGGGTTTCATTTGCCCCAGACATTCCTACATGTGCCCTAGGTGCACTAGGAGAAAATAATGAGCTTTTGGAGATTGAGTTTTATTAGGATTCCATTTGCAGCTGTATTATATAGTTTACATTTAAGTAAAAAATATAAACCTATTTTATGATCATTTTCATTGTTATTTTTATATTTTATCAGGTAAATTCCATTTTGTAACAAATATTTATGATAATTTCTTTAACTGTTACTTTTAGACTTTTAATAAAAGTTTTTCTCATACAGATTTATGAATTATTCATATTCTTTTAGGGAGAAGGCAGTCAACACTGCGTATGAGTGATGTAATTTAGTGAAGCTTTTTTTTTCAATGTATTTCTTTGTTCCTTGCTTTTTCCCACCTACATTTATTTTAAATATATTACTTATTTAGCTATTTAATTATGTGAAACTATTTTAAATTAAATCAGAGTTTATTATCAAATTTAATTGCAAAAAATCCTAACAGTGCACCTCTTCACGTACAATTTCCGGCTGAACACATTTTGTGGTCGGGCGCAAATGCATTTATATTTGAGCAGCGGCAGCAGCAGCAGCAGCAACAACAACAGGACACAATGAAAGGACGATGGGAAAAAGAAGGCTGGGAATTTAGTGGTGGGAGTAAGGGAATTGGAAGTGGGAGAAAGTTGAAAGAAGGGACGACTGGCAAGGAGATGGGCGGGAAAAAAAGTGAAGTTACCATCGGCGACGCTTTGGAAAGCTTAAGCCATTTCATTTTTGGTTCGTTGGCGCTTGTAGCATTTACTATTTTGCACTATTTTTATGACTCACAACGGGGGCAGCAAATGGCACGAGGGGGCCGGAAGGATGGTTAAGGCGAGAGTATCCAGCAGCAGCAACAGTGGATGAGGAGGAGGCTGGAACTTGGAGCAGCCGCTCGACCAGCCACGGGGCACTCATATTTCTTGGAACTCATACAAACACTCACAAAAACTAATAGAGAAGCCAAACCCAAGAGCCAAGCTAAATAAACATTGCCAAGCCGGAGAGCAAATACAAAAAAACTCGATCAATATATGGCTGTTGGTCTTATATGAATGAATTTTTTCTTTGCTATCCAGGGATTGCTTTTTTGTAATTATTTCAGGCGAGGGTATTTGGCCTGGGAACCAACCACGAGCTCGGGATAATCTTTATTGCTTTGTCAACAAAGGAGTTAGTAAATAGATAGAGCTCTTTTTGCTTTAATTATTAAAATAAGACTCAATATCAACTAGCAATAAAATCGTAAATATTTTTAGCATAATAATATTATTAAACTTAAATTCCTTGAAAATCAACGGTTTCCGTACGTTATTAGATATCACCACAATGAAAAGAGCAAATATCTTCCCGGAAATATAACTCTTTGCCAACTTTTCCTATTATTCATTAACTTCTTCTTTAAGAAAACTCTATACAAAATGCACAGCCAGAAAACGGATGTAGTGTAGCACACCCCAAGCCCCCCTTCATTATTCATCTAGAATATTCCCATAATTTCCCAGCCACCAGTTCCTCTTGATTGTTCAGAGACTCCGGGAATATCGAACATAAAACCCAGAAACAATGCAAATGTCTCTAGTTCGATTGGCTTATCATAGAGAGAAATCTACTGCCAAGGAGGGCAGTGAGATGAAGCGGAGTTCCAAGTTCATTTGCAATTTATTAAACGCAGCTATAAACAAATCGAAAGCGAAATGCTCGCCATGGCCCCCCAATGACCGCATTTATGTCGATTTAAGCCATATCGGCTGGTTGCCTGGCTGGACCGAGCCCATAAAGGACAAGCAGCGAGGAGCGAGAGGGGCGGCCTTGCCAGGATATAGAGAGTCACTAAGTCAGTCGGCGCTGGGCTTATGTCTCTCCATCTCTCTCCGTCTCTCCGTCCGGCAATGGAATTGAGGCACGGCGTATTTTGTGGACTGCAGACACGCACCAGCCTATGGAACATGCACGGGGCCGCCTGATGGAAGGGGAGCAGATTGCACATAAATAGCAGCCAGAAGTCAGCCGGAGGTGCACTGAAAAAAATTAAATTTTAGTTTTATTTAAGCATTATTTTTGAGAATTACTTTCTTTTTTCCATTAAAACTAAATTCATTAAAAACTATTACATTTTATAACTATTTTAATGGTTATTAATTAGTTAAATAATGAATTTTATTTTAAAAATATTTTATTTGACTAGAAATGGTCAAAAAAAATATATATATAAGAAGAAAAAACGTTAAAAAAGTAGCCCGACCATTGAATACCCGGGACTTCAAATCGTTACATACTTTTTAGCTGGAGCTTCTCTTAGGGAATCACTAAAATGTCTCTTTGACACTATTATTTATCCGATCAAGCTAAAATTTTATATCTGGATACGAGATTTATATAACTTACAAAGTGCAGAAACTAAATTCTTTTCTGTCATAAAATTCCTATAAAAAAGGGATTTTTTCAGTGCTTTCACGGCTACTAAGCTAATTTACTTTCATATGAACCGAACCGGACCCACAGCGGAGGGGTCGCTTATTTAAGGGGGCGTGGCAGATGGGGACCGACCCAAACCGAACCCAACCGAATCGAGGAGAGGGCGGTACGGGACGGGGCGAGGCGAACTGAATGCAATGAGCATCTACATAACGCCCAGGAGTGATTTTCTGTGTCATTTGGTTGTAATCGTGTCTGTTGTTTGTTACTTATTAGTATGTGAGTGTGTGTGTCGGCCGGTGCTTATGCCTGCATGTGTGTGTGTGTGTGGCATATTGCATGTTCTATGCCATATTGCGCCATTTGCATGGATGAGAGTGTCTCTATCGGGCAGAGAGAGAGAGAGAGAGAGTGTGTGTACTGCATGCATGTGCGTTTGCAGTTTGACTTGTCTTAATGGTCATGTTAAACAAATGTTTATCAGGCCATGCAGCTGCTGTTGTTCCATCCTTTGTCCTGGTCTTAACCCACTAAAGTACTAAAGCCACCACCACACCTTACCCAGTCAAGGCCATTAGTCAATTCGATGGAGGTTGTTGCTGCTGCTGCTGCTGCTGCTGCTCCAGCCTGCAACACGAGGCAACACGAGCAGCAGCAACAAGCAGCACATGAAATATGCATAAATGCAGTAAGAAATATCTAAGGTTAAGGTTAAAGTCAAGTGTTTGGCCAAAATGCCAAGCTGACAAATTTCATATGCAAACAACTAATAGCCAGTAGCAGTACAAATGCTTGTACTCGGACACAAACAGGGGTTAACTTATGGCAGCGATCTCACTCACAAACAACTAACCGGATTTGGTTATTAAATTATTATTATTATACTTCCTTGCAACTGGTCTAACTTCATCACTTTAATTGGGTTTCCTGAAGCCATTACATATTGCATTATTAGGGCTTACATAGTTGCAACATCTGTAAGGCAATTGGAAATTATGAGATGGTAAATTATTAGCCTCAAATTGTTCAAAATTAAAATAGTTTCATAATATATTTAACTCCATTGAAAGGAGAATGTTGGGCCAGAAGGTTTCAAGCTTAAAGAAAAATATATTTTTAAAGAAATAATATTGAACAAGTCTCCCAAAAAGAAAGTCTATTAATCACCTTTAATTAATCCCCTGAAATTTAAAATCGCCATTAAATTGGTTTCTGTTTTCTGTATTTAATACCACAGCCTCTGCCTCAAATTTAGCATTTCGATTAAATCTTGTCCATTTAACTCTCGTCTGGCAGTTCAAGTTATTCGAGAGCCGCAAGCACGCTCTGAATTAACATTCCATATATGTACCTACGTATGTACGTATGTATGTATGTTGATTTTAATATAAACATTTATTAACGCTCTTGCAGCTCAGCATTGGATGGAAAGGCACATATCATAACCATCGCCAGAAGCTTGTGTTCAACAGACTGCAGCTGCTGGTCATTTCAAGTATTTGCACTAAAAATCCGCACTTTTTCAATCAATTTCCATGTTGAGCAAAAAACATGAGTTTTTTCTTTAAAAGAAATTAAATTGAAAATAGCCAGGAGCAAAACAAATAACACCTTTTATTACTCAGTACTTGTAGCATAAAAGCGTATTTGTGTTTGGTACAAAAAATATATTGATTCCCATAAACTGACATTATCAGGACGCTGAAACCTAGAATTACAGTGCTTGCCACTGAAATAGCTGTTAAATCAATTAAAATTGAGCTTAAAAGTACAAAGTGTTACACTTTCGACCAACATATTAATTGCATACTTTTAGACACCTTATTAATTGATTTAAAATCCAAAGCAATGCCTGTTACTTACTCCTGTTTTAAAATAATCGAGAGAGAAAGCAAGATGGTAAATATTCCGGCCGGTGAGCTAGCAGAAAGCAACTGGTGGCAAATGACTTTCTAGTTTTCCGTGCCATTTCCTCCTTTTCGCATACTTAAGGGCAAAAATCAAACTCAATGCGCTTGTCAAATAAATATTACACACACACACACGTACAAGGGACAACGTTCGCTTAGTCACACACATTCGAAAAGCGGAAGCTAAATGCTATAAAAGCGCACTCCCACTTCCGCTTCCTCCAACCCGCTCCTTGCCACTGTTTGCGCTACGTTTTCAGTTGAAAGGCAAAATTAACAATATGCAAAATTCATGTTAAAATATCGGAAAAATATATATTTCTTTCCTGCGCGCAAGCAAGCAATCCCTTTTTCCTTTCCCCCACCCCACTTGCCTTTCCCCCCATCATCTTTTTTTTTGCAGCCTTTGCGCTCTTTTCGTTTGGGTTGGCAGCAGAAATAAAACAGCAAAAAAAAAATAAGGAAAAATCGAAATAACCGGAAAACGGGAAGTATGGATAAATAGGGCGATATCGAATGGTAAATATCCTTGAGCATTTTAGGTGTAATTTCTGGACTTATTCATTAAATAATACAACCACATTAGGATTTATTTCTGCATAATAATGGTAAAAAATAAACATTTTGTAACAGGGAGAACAGCATCATATCCTCTTTGTCCGATCTAGAAAAAAATTTGTTTCAAATACGTTTTAAGTAACTTATGGTAGATTCAAGATTCCCTATTTTATATTTAAACCTTGCAAATTATTTCATTTATTTTATCCCTACAATAATTTAAATTAAAATAAAATTTAAGTAAATCGAAAACGGACTAAATAACAAATATAAACACAATCAAATTGCAACTTGCCTGTGACAAAAATTCCTTAAATAGTTGCGATATCCGCTTACAGGGTATTCAGCAGAAAACAAGCATTAAAGGGTTCTGTGGGTGTGTTGTTGTGTGTTTTTTTATATTTTTTGGGCTGAGGGAATGAGTACGTTCGAGCGGTTTTCATATGCTCGATGCCAAGCAATAAAAATGTAACTCCTGTTGTTGCTGCTGCCGCGCTGCCATTGAACGAATGAATGAATGAATGAATGAACGAAAGCGTCGACCCGTCGACGACTCAACTTCCCCGAGATGCGGAATCGAATCGAATCTCGAAATACTTTTGGCCCCGGCAAAGTGAGCGCCAATATATATACACATATTACGTATACGTATTACGTATACGTATATATTCATCGGGAGGGAGAGCGGGAAGGGTTGTGGGTGATGGGGATTTGAGTGTGTGCATATAAAAATACAGTTATCTGTTCTATTTGCGCATTTATAAATATTTGCTTGCCTCAGTTCTCGACATGCACATTAAACCAAAGGCACCAAACCAAACCAAACCGAACCTCCAGCATCTGCAGACGCCCTTTCTGTCTGAGTTATTGAATAGGGCTTCGGCGAATAAGAGACAGAGAGAGAGAAAAGAAGGGGTTGCCGACCTTTTGGCCCCCGTAACCAATCCAATCCCCATTACCCTCAGCCCGCTGGGATGCGGCTGACACCCAGAAGAAAAGCGGAACCTTTCCCCACTGCTCTTTTCTGTTCGGCTCCGGTCTTTATTTGAATTGTTTGGGCATAAGTATGTCAAATTTCAAACCATTTACTGGCTCCTCCGGCCAGTGCATAAAACGGAAAAAGCCAGCTAAGAGGGCTGGCACAAAGGCACAAAAAAAAAAAAAAACAGCAAGTATTGGGAGCTGATGGTTTTAAAGCGTCTTTGGGGATTCGTGTTGGGCCAAGGTCAGGGGCTACTCGTGTGTGTGCCAGTCGCAAAATTTAATAAATATTATATTTATGAAGAGATTATGTTGCAGGGTGAGATATTGTAATAAAATGGGTGTATTTTAAATATTCAAAAGGGTCGGTCATCACACATTTCACATATGTACACGCTCTGGCAGTCGTTAAGAGTAATTTAAATTACATATTTAATAATCGCATTAAGTTGGTTTTAATTGGGAGGAGTTGAAGTTGCAGATATTAACATTTAAAAGTGAATCTTTGAATACCATGTAATAAAATATACAATTAATTTACCTTTTAACTGAAATATAACAAAGTAAAGTGAAATTAACTCAAACATCATAATAAACTGGGAGGATAAATGATAATAGTGGCTTGTTGGTAACAATAATATTCTTTTTAATCCTCAAAACCAACCCCATAATTATTTATGATTTTAATTAACCATAAATTGGCTTACAAATATATTGTAATTAAAGCAAATAATTCAATAGTTCCCAAGGCAAAACCTTTAATTTTTATATTTTATTTCATGGTACTGCCAAAGTTAAAGCTGGTAATAATCTTGCTCCAATGACCCTCGAAATGCGAACATTTAAACGAACCTTGCAGTGACATCTCTGACCTGCCTTAAAGTCTTGAAACGCACTGTTGTAGCTCTCCAGGGCGCAGTTTGTTGGAAAATAAAATGGAAAAAAATATATATTCTCCACTCTCTCTCCCTCTACGTTTATTGGAAAAAATCAAATTAACTTACTCTGCATATACATGAAAAGTTAGAAAAGTTGAGAAACTATCTTCGGCACTGACACACTCTGCGCTCACTACACACACCTCTCCCTCCACCTCAAGGTCATCTGGCATCTGGCAGAGCGTTAAGAGTACGCAATGGTAGGGAATTCAAAAAAATACAGAAAGCATGGAAAAAAGTACGGAAAATTTCATTTTCAAATTGCACCCCAGTGACACATTTAGCCGAACTCCTAACCTTTCACTTGCCACCGAAGCATATACCCCCGATTCTACCCCCATCATCCGGCCAGCCAGTCAGTGGAGGAGACGCTCCCAAGACAATCGAAAAACTTTCAGCCGAGTTTTCCGCTTTCCCGTTCCCAATTCGAGGAGTTTTTCATTGTTTTTCTTACGACTCATTTCACGTTTTAATTTCTAGGCAGCGCCGACTTTCTGCGTCATTTGACACCGACGACAAAAATTTGTCGAGCAGTTGGACAGGATGAAGTGGATGAGTGCACTTAGAAAAATGCATTAGGTATATGAGTAGTGTGTCTTAAAAATCCCCTAGAAATCTTGTAGAACTTTATGATCAAATTTACGCGAGAACTTTCATTATATTTTGCAAAATAATGAGGTGTAATCTCTTGTTCTTAAATTAAAATATTTTAATATACTTTTTTTAATATTTTTATGTTAAAAAGAAACAAAAAAGGAAATCGAAACTTTTTTCATGCAAAAACCTAGCAAGGATCTTTTCAAGGAAAATTAGAAGGCTGGGATATACAAAATCCATAATTCCTGTGATTCTTATTATTTATATTTATTGAATATCAAAATAGTCGTAGAATATTTTTTTTTTATAGGAATAAAATAATTTGAAGAGGCTCCATTACATTTCCAATTTTTTACCAATAAAATAAGTGTAAGAACCCAATTTCTGAAGCATTTTCTCTCCGTGCCCTAGAGAGATTTTAAATATTTGTCTTTGCTGGTTGGTACACTCGCACTAAAAATCCAAATTGCTTGCCTCACTAAGAGTTCAATTACGAGCAGCTCGTGGAGGATAATGACAAAGTGGGATGATGATTAGGATGATGGGGCCCCAGATGATGGCCCACATTGATAGCAGCTGCGATTGATGAGTGGGCGTGGGGACAGAGAATGATCTAGGAGGTCTAGGTCCCGCGACGAGTCCGAGCAATTGGTTTAAATTTTATTTATGAGCTGCCATCAAATCAGCATAAGTAGGTTAAACGCAAATGTCAATCGTAAATTCGCTGACTTCCAGCCACGCCCACCACTCAGCCACCAGCCGCCTGCCATGAGCCTTCCGTACCCGTAAAGCGGCCAAATAAATTAAATTGTCGCCCTGTCGCCGCAGCTGAGCTGAAATGCTAACCAAAGTACGTGCCACCATCGATGTGCAGCATCTCCATCAGGGAACCGGAGCTGACAAACCAACCCCTGCTCCCCTCACTCCGTCAGAGTGCGCAGAAAAAAGTGTTCCGCAATATTTCATAAAGTGGAGATGGACGGCAGCGGAACGAAGGTCCGGGAGCAGCTTTATAGAATTAGCTAATGCTGACATAGATACCCAGCAACGGAACCTAATCCCCGGCCCATCGTTTGTTTAGCCTAAATAAGGAAAAACCACGCCGATTGTAACCAAGAAGTCGAGTCTTTGGGGGCCTGGAAAATCAGGAGAAGGTAAGTGGACAGAGGCCAAGGAGGAGGAGGAGTCGCAGTCGGGATAAGTGCCAGCCAAGTCCAGCTGAACACGCTAATTGGCATTTATTTTAGCCTAGGCCAAAGTAACAAAAATTCTATTATTTTTCACTCATAATTGACTTTGATGGAAAGTTACAAGGGAATAAAAAATATGAACAGAATTTTAAATACGATTTGGATAATGGAAAAAATTATCCACATTTTTGTAGTGTTGAATTAGTAGTAGGAATCGTTTGAGTATTCACAAATAAACACTTAATTCAATTAGAGAACAATAAAGCGTTTTTTTCTGAGCCTGTTAAATGGGATTACTTGAATTATTTATTTTACAAATGTATTATTGATGGAGCATCTGGAAAAAGCATAATGACATGGGCTTTTGTTTAAAGAAGTTTATAAAATGAAAGAGTCTCGATTTTAATGCAAGAATTAATATGTTAATACTTCAAAATGGCAAATAAATTCGTATTTTACTTTCTATGAACTTAAGAGAAAAATTTTAACTTAAATTTGAGCTGGAAAGTAATTCAACCAGCACAAATAACCATAACATAAAGCCTTTCAGGCATGGAGGCAAACCCTGGTTAAAGCCCACTCTCTCTCCAGCCGGGAAAACTTCACTTGAGCACCGTTCTATAAAACAAAGGGCCAAGAGAGATATCAGATGTGCTAAACATTTTGTTACAATGCTGTGTTCACATTAAAGTGAAGCCTTTCAGCCGGTTCTTGGTTGAGAAATCTCACCGAAGGAATCACCATGGTAACCACAGGCGTGGCGAAAGAGGGATGTTAGGCGTCTAAGTTAAATAAAATCATAGAATCTCTTCTCAAGGTTTTATCTAGATCTAGAAAAGATTTGTTAATTAAAAATTTAGTTACAACATTCTTTTACAAGTCAGAAAATATATTTTTTGAGCTTCTCGCCAAAATATGAAGGCAATAAAGTCTTTAAAATTTATATATAATTATAAACTGTTAGAGAAGGAATTGAATAAATTTAAACTTAAAATTAAATGCATGTATATTATATAATCATTTATTTGTTAAATTTTCTCTCCTATTAAATTGGGAAAAATATAAATTAATCATTAAATGGTGTTCCCCCGTCTAGTTACGCCTTTGAAGCCAACACATATACGCTGAGGGACACGTGTTCATCTAAATCTTTCAGTTAAAACTCAAGCATTTCTCACTAATGATGAGGGTGCCCCATCATCATCCACACCACACAGTTCTCAGCACCAGAAGCTCGCCCCCCTCTGGCTCTCCACCATCGCCGCTGCCTTTCTGGCCACTGTCTCCACACTTGTCCTTAGCCTGGTTAAACCTGTTAACGTTAACTTTTGCTTCATCCCGGCGTGCTCCACACCTCCGATCCTCCGAGCCAACCCAACTGGGGACAAATTGATGGAGCCTCCTTTGGGGGCTCCCTCGGCTCAGTCGTGCGCACTTGACCACACATTGGCGCATTGTCACGCGCCGGGCTCTCGCTCGCTCTCCCCTCTCTTTGGGCCCCCTGTCACATGTGAGTGACCCACCAGCATATTCATCAATAGAGTAGCAAATGCTTCAAGCCCAGACCAGCACCAGCTACGACTACGACTACGACCCTCCTCCTCGCTCCTTTTGGGTTAACAAAAAATCTGTTAAAATAAATCACAACAATTTGTACATTTTCGCCTCGTTGGAGACTCGCTCGCATGCGGGGCGTTATCAGGGGTTCCAAAGGGGGTTCCGAGGGGTTAGTTTCCCACAGCCGTGAAGATGATGGCAGAGGCGACACATGGCAGCAGCCAGCAGGAAAGGAATCCCTGAGTTTCGAAGAGGACAATGTCTTCGCTTGGCTTGATTTTTTGGGCGATTAAGCTGTCATTTGGCTGCGGGTGGGTGTTGTCCCAGCTAAGAGGCAGAGACGGTGTGAGATGGAGTTAAAAGGGGGCTAACAAATTGGCAGAAAGGATTCATTAATAAATAAACTGTTTAAAAAACCAAATGCTACGTTATTTGAGATATGTTATATGTTGGTAAATATAAAACTTTGATAATTCTACAATAAATTTATTATTAAATAATAAAAATTATTCAGTATGGTTATTTTCAGTTAATAATAATTTATAATAATAATATTAAAAAATGTATTTATCTTTGTATTATAGTTATGCAAATATATTATGCTTTATATATTTTTTTCATTGTATAAAGTTTACGGTTTTACAAGCTTTGATATACTTTTTTTACAATTTCAGTGGGGATAACCCTTGAGAAGCCCCTTTTTCCACTCCCCTGCCCCCTCTTAAACGTGACCTCAGTTATCTGTCCTTTGGCCAAGGCTGCGTGGGCGTTGTCCTGCCCAACTTATGACAGCTTTGATTGCAGTCAATTTATTAGCAGCTTGCCGCCAAAAGAGAAATCTGTTTGCCAAAGGTGAGCCAAGTACCCGGGATGGGCAAGGCGCGATTGTGTGTGTGTTGTACAAATGTCAGTCATAATTGCTTAATCCCGCTTTTTTAATTAGCCGCCACCTGTGGCCGCCGCAACCGAAAGCAAACAAAGCAAAACAAACCAAAACCAAAAACCAAACGAAGCCAAGCGGACAAAAAAAATAACTCGCACGCAAAAAAAGCTGTGAATGTTTGCCGGGATATGCTTAAAACCCTATTACCATGGTAATCCCTTTGACAAATGAATTTTAACATGCTCACACAGACACACGTGCACGGCGAAAAAGCCGCGATCTAAATTTCAGAGTGGAATTTCATCTCTTTTCTATTTAGAAAGCTTAGAAGGGAAAGTCTAGCCTTAAGGAGAGATTAAATGACAAAGATGCTTGGAGGGTATTGCTTAAATTAATCAAAAACAACCTTAAAATCAATCTTATTTTCATTCAAAATCTAAAGCTCATTTTAACCCAATTGCCAGCACCTAAATTAGGTATTTTTCCCCAGTGTACACACACGGGAACGCACACAGTCAGGGCTCGCACCTAGGACAGCTAGCTGTCACTGGGCATAGAATGAGAAATAGACGCACACCGACAGCCAGGGAAGGAGGCGCGAAAAAGTATGCTATAAAATCCGTATGCTCGCTGTCACCTCTGCGGGAGTAGCAAGTGGGACTGTGTGGGTGAGCGCCCATTTCCATGTCTGTCTTGCAGCATAGACAGGACATGAAAAGCGAATGAAACCATCGGGGAGTTGGCGTCCAACAGTGATTCGGTTTTTGGATAATTTGCGGTTTTCCCTTGGCCATCCATCGCCTTGACTGTGCGGATTTTTCGGGAATCGTTTTTCAAGCCGATTTCGGGGCAAGTGATTTTGTTGAGATTTGGTCTTTAAAATATGAGTTTTTTGCGGTTTTTTTATTTTTAATTGTTAGTCGTTACCGGTAATATTAGATAAAAAATTGTTAAGGTTACATTCCCCTTCCAAAGGTTTTATTTTTAAACCATTTAACCTTAAAGTGCAAAAATATGTCCGGGACCTGACGTAAGAACAGAGATAAATACTTTCCAAGTGCCTTAATTCTAGGAAAAATATTCAGAGTTTTAATAAACTTCTAAAGAAAAAATAAAAGTGTGTATTTTCTGTGTCCAAATATATATTTTAATTGCAACTGACAAAAATAAGTAAAGAGTGCTATGAATATTTTAATTATTCCTTTGCTAAAAACTTCACAGGAAAAATGTGCAATAAGCTTCCTCTAGTGAAAGTCACGAACTTTCACTCGCTTGACTTTCTCACACTTTGCACAAATACTTCCCTCAACTCTCACACCAATTTTCTGTTGCAAATAAATATTTTAAAAATATTCATATCCGAGAAAATATTTTTATATACAACATTTTGTTGCAGAAAAGCGACTGGAGAGCAATAGAAATGAAGGCGCCGCATGACATCCACCAAGGAGCTTTTGGCACATCCGAAATAGCTCCTTTGATGCGTTAACCGATGGAGCTGCCCCCCAGGAGCAGGAGCAAGGTCCTCGAAATATATATAATATATATTTTTGTTTAGTTGCGTGGCACGCACAATCCCGCAGCGGCAATAGAAGATGCCTCGGCACCGGGAAACGCTTCTGGATCCTTCTCAGCACAGTGGGTAAGAGTGAAAATATTAAGAAACAATAATAAAGTAAAATTTACATGTTTTAGGATTTAAAATACTAATCGTTGCAGATGTGGGGAAAGAGTTCTGGCTTCAACCCCCCATAACTGGTCAAAATATCAAAGAATAGTGTAAGAAATAATATATACTAGGATTTTGATTTTTTTTTTTTTTTTTTAAATCCAAAACCCACATCCAATCTATGGCTTTTTAATGTTCTTACAAATAAATAAATTTACCTCATTCATCCACCGTTCTTCCGATATAAGGGACCTTCTATTCCTGCTGCTTCTGCTCCCGGTGCACGGCGGGTGGCCAATTTTTGGGTAGCAACTTGCCGCCATACATCAAAAATCTTTCACTCACTTTCGGCTGGCGCTGATGCGCGGGCAATAAAATATTCATTTGGCTCCTTTGCTGGCGCGGGGCGATGCAACTTTCAAAGGAGTTCGAGAACGGGGCGGTCCCGGGCGCCACGCCCTCCCATTCATGTCCCGGGATCGGGGATTGACACTCCGGCACCCCTCATAAAAAATGTAATTTCCAAACAGTGGAAGAACAAAAAAAAAATATATATATACATATATAGGTAGGGAGAGGGGTTGTGAGTTGGAAAATAAGAAAAACATTTGAAAATTTCAAATTGAATTTGCCGCACGCTTGAAGTTTTGCGTTCGCCACCGAATTTTCCCCCCTCCTCGCCTCCGCGCAGATGGAATGTGTATGCAAAAAGGCGTTGCCAAGATTACCAGGCGAAAGACCAGCCGGCAAGGCACACATAAAAGCCGGCAGAATGAGAGGGGCTTTGAAACATGGCCAAAAGTGTAAGTGACATGAAAGCGGGCACACAAAGCGCACACACAAAACCTTTAATAACTTTACGCTTTTTGTTTTCAAGTGCACTCCGCAGCAGCCACGCCCCCCGGAAAACCGCCGCCCACTAAAAGCAAAAGCAAAGGCCTTGCAACTTCCCCTTTGAAGTTTGCATGCCTTGGTTTTTTGTATTCTTTTCTTTTTGTAGCTGGAATTGGTAAAGACAAACTAAGGTTTAGTTAATACAGGAAGTGAGGATTTATATATGATAAGATTATCAATTTTATTATTTTATATTTAAAATTGAAGCTAATACAAAACTTTTATTATTTTACACCTATTTTCTATTAGAATCGCCTCAATTTTGTTAGAAAATTAAGTCTGTTTTAAAATATCTAATAATAATATTAAGAAAATACAATACAATATATTTATTAAAGATTCTACCATCAAAGAAATTTCTAAAATAATTTAAAGCCTTCTATTCATTTTTTATAAAATTCTTCTCTGTGCCACGACTTATTTTTCATATATTATATATATTTTTTTACAATTTTTTGGTGGCCTGTCGCCGGTCTACTTCTCAGACCATTCAATTTGTAATTTATGACCTGTTTATTGTCAATAAATGCAGCCTCCAAGCAACCATTTTGTGTGCGCGCCTAAATAAAGACAAATGGAATGCTCATTTTCGGTGGGTGGCGCCCAGCAAATATCTAAAATAAATACATATCTCTATATATATATATATATATCTGTAGGTGGTTGGGTAATAAGTGGCTGGAAATTGTCTCCAAAACAGTTTGGACTGCTTTTCGGGGGCTTATAAATATAATTTATGGCCCCGGTCCACTGCCACATTAGTCAGGCGAAATTTGAGGCTAAAGCTTAAAGTTGTCAAAGGCGAAACCGAAAAGTTCGAAGGATTTCGGAGGATGGCAACACTATTGCCGATGATTTTTAATTCTTAATAATCACATGCAGCGAAAGGAGTTGGGTAATTTTTGAATTTATGGGGTTTATAATGTGGAAGAATGTCAAAAATCAAAGAATTCATTTTAAAATTAAGCATTAGAATTAATATGAATCGCAAATAAGTTAAAACAAGAAATGAATTCGCTCTTTATTCGTTATATTAAATATATATTGTTGTATTGCCAACATTATCGTTGATTTTATTAAATAATTAATTTGTTTTTTTTTTTTCATTTTAAAATCCTTTTTTCACTAATCATTTTTTTTTTTAGTTTCTATAATAATAATTATTCTCATTTGTTGACTTGTTGATTTGTATAACTATAATCCCTAATTATTAGGATTAATATTAAGGACTTCCTGCGCTAGAAGGAGCTGATTTTTAAACATTTTTAATGCGTCTGCGTGGGCAACTAATATAGGCGAAAAAGGAAAAATAACTGAGGCTTTTCCTGCAAAGCTTTCGATTTTTGGCACAAACCAAGTGAAGTTTCTGCCCAAGGAAAAGTACCTAAGGTGGAAAGCTCTTGGTTTTTCCAAAAACTAACAAGGGAAATTTTATTTCCTTGAACAATAAAAATTTTAAATATGTATTGAAAAAATCACTAGATAAATTCACTTACCTACGAATTATTTATTGACCTTAGAAAACAATAAATATTTGTATTTCATATATTTATTTATTAAAAATTCAAAACAACTTAGTGTTACAGTGTTATTTTAATTGGGTCTCACTTTCTTCCCATTGTTTATTAGTTTTATTTAAGTATACATTTTACAAAAGTCTCAATAGGTATTGATTTAACTACGCTGACCACTTTAACTTATTGATCACATCAGTTGAAGGCAAAAAATTCTTGAGTGAGTTTTTCTTTGTTTGTTCTTTCTTTTCTTTTTTTTTGTTAATTTAAGTACATAAATATGCGGCGTACAGAAGAGTTTCCTTTCCACTGAGCCGCCTGCTTACATCGGTTTTGTTTTTGTTTTGTTCAATAGAAAACTAAGTACAATAGACATTAGAAAAATACACTTGACTATGTAAATTCACATACATATTAAAAACGAAAATAAGAGTAACCCGACGAAGGCGCAACTGGCTTGAATATTTTCGCTTAGCCTAATGAACATTTATCTGGTATTTGCTAATTTCTTTCCTTGATTCATCCGGTTATTAATGGTTTAACTTGCTTTGCTTTGCTTTGTAGTTGTAGATGCTTGACCTAGTCCTGAGGTAGAGCATTTTTCGACCGGCTTAAAGCTGCCATTCAACGTTCTCGTTTCGTACATCTATATTCCTAGGTTTGTTTGTTTGTTGGTTTGTTTGTTTGTTATTTGGGGGCACACACACTTCCATTTGAGTTTCGTGGAGTTTCAAGTTTGACATTCGTGGATCTTAAACTAGGTTGGCGTCCTTGGCCATGCTATAGAAGGCCGACTTGGGGTTGTCCAGGAGCTCGGTAGGCGAGGCGAACTCGGTGATCTGGCCCTTGTCCAGCACGATCACCTTATCCGAGTCCAAAATAGTGTTCAAGCGATGGGCAATGGTCAGGACAGTGCATTCCCTGAACTCCGAGCGGATGGTTTTCTTTACAAATAAATAAATACATTAATTATAATTTAAATAAAAAATATTCTAGGTTCCCACCTGAATCAAATCATCTGTTTCCAGATCCACAGCAGCGGTGGCCTCGTCCAGCACTAGGACCTTGGTCTTGCGCAGCAGGGCACGGGCCAGGCACACCAATTGGCGCTGTCCCACCGACAGATTCTCACCGCCCTCGGCAATCTCGTGGTTCAGGCCAGCGGCCAGGCTCTTAACGAACACCTTCAGATGGGACAGCTCCAGGGCCTTCCAGATCTCGTCATCGGTCTTGATCTCGAAGGGATCTAGATTGATACGCAGAGATCCCGAGAAAAGGACAGGATCCTGGGGGATGATGGTCAGGCGGGAGCGCAGCATGTGCAGGCCCATGGAGGCAATGTCCACGCCATCGATGGAGATGCGGCCACCGGCAGCTTCAATGATTCTAAAAAGAATAATATAAATAAGTAAATTTATTTAATACAATTAATTTAAATATTCTTACCTGAACAAGGCCAGCGTGAGACTGGATTTACCGGCACCTGTGCGTCCCACAATGCCCACCTTCTCGCCACCCTTGATGTTGAAGCTAACGCCGCGCAGCACCAGATCCAGGCCCTCGCGATACCGCACCTGGAAGTTCTGGAACTCGACACGTCCCTCCTCTGGCCAGTTCTTGGGCTTGCTCTTGTCCTGCTCCAACTCCCAGGCAGCCTCCTGCTTGGTCTCACCGTACTCCTTGATACGCTCCACGGACACAATGTTCGTCTCAATGTCAGAGGTCATGCGCACCAACCAATTGAGCGTTTGGGTCACCTGCAGGGCATAGCTCACCGACAGACCCACCAAACCAGGATTGGTTTGACCGCCGAGCACGGCGAAGAGCGAGGCGAACAGAATGATCAGATTGCCCACCATCTCCAGGCGAATGGCCAGCCAACGGTTGGCAATCACGGAGGGATACTTGCACACCTGGTTCTTGTCCACCTTGGCATCGGACTCGTCGATGAAGCTGGGGTTTTGAGAGGGGATTTAAATTTATAAAAATAAATATGTATTTTAGCGACCTTTCTACTTCCTAAGACAGTGTTTTTCCGGCTCGAGGTCATTGTTTTGTGTTAATAAAAATAGTTTAAGAATTAGAAGCTAGAGACTCACCGATTTCCCACGCTGTAAGCACGAATGGTCGAAGCTCCGGTGACGGTCTCACTGAAATGCGAGTAGATGGGGGATCGGGAGACGGACTCCAAACGCATCAGCTGCCGGGAGGTGGCCACATAGAATCGCTGGGCAAAGTAGTACAGGAAGGCGATGGGCACAATCACAGCCAGGAAAATGGGCGTGGACATGCTAATAACCACAATCGTAGCCAAGACCTAACCAAAATCCATAAAATAATATTAATAAATATAATTCGGGGATAGGAAATCTATCTGAAGTGCGAGGAGGTGCGGGGGTTAATAGGAAAAATCAGATGAACGGAAAACTGTAATGAATTCTTGCCTTTCTTTGGTTTTTCTTTTTCTGGATCGAACGCAATCACTTGATGAGAGGGAAATAAAGGGAATAAGGGGGAGTCATGAGGCGCCGCCAATGGGGGGAGAAGGGTTAACCTGGGTTAGTCATGGGATATATGCACAGGGTTAATGTCACTTGGGGGATTGTTACTTTCATTGTAGCAATTTGAAGACGCTTCCTAAGTGCCTAGTGCAAAGACCAATTACCTCGAACGCACACCAAATGCAGTCGTTAATGACCTGCGGCATTTTCTGGTCAACCGACTCGATGTCTTTCGAGAATCGGGACAACATGCGACCCACCGGCGTCGTATCGAACATGGACATGGGCGCCCTGAGCACGTTCTCGAGGAGCAGCGCGTGCAGGACCATGGCGGCGTGCAAGCTGCCCAGCGCCGGAGCCAGATCCGAAAGGAATGACGAGATACCTGCGATTAGGCAATTCGGTACGAATCATGGATTAAATTTTATAATCGACCTTGGACAGCAAGAATCCAATCGATGGAAAGAGTAGGCGCTCGAGAAAAGGGTTCTTCGAGTAGGAAAATCGTTTAAAAGGTTGCCACAGCCAAGTAGTCCCTAGAGCCAATTCGGGAATGACTAACACTCGAGGGAATATTTAAAGAACTTTACTTTACTTATATGTTAATATAATAAATTATAATTGATATAATAATAATAAAGAGTATAGGGAGGACCTTTGTCAGCGATTTTTAAATACTTTTTTAAAGCTTTAAACGGAAACTTGGCGGAAACAAATATTTTAAAATTTTTAAATATGTTTAATGATCTGTTAATTTAATATATTTTAAATTTGGGTTGCAGGAAACTTTTTTTTCCATATTTTTAAGATGTTAAATTTTACTTAAATTGATCTATTTTATTATATAGCTTTCTTTTGAGTGTTTAGAGCTCTCTTGTTCCGATTTCCAAAGTAAAAGGGTAGACAGACAGCCACAGGAAAAATGGTATTAACTTATGAGACTAGAGTTGATCGAGACACAACATGCGCCCGCCCATTCAAACCCTCAATATATGTATTTACAAACTACTTTCTAGAAATGTGTGAGGAATGCCGGAGAAACCCTCAAATTGCTACGGT
>VNJO01010450.1:0-22668 GCA_008042535.1 Drosophila tani | reverse complement strand
ATTCTTAATATATACTGCTTGTTTGGTGCCGATATCTTCGGATTAAGTGTACTTTTAAGGATAATTCGTGTGTCTTCATGCTCACTGAACAATATTATATGGAGACTTTTGGCACTTATCAGCCGCGTATTATTTTTCTTTTTAATTTTTTTATATTACTAGGCCCTCAATATACCAATAAATCAATATTCCGCTAAGTTTTTTTATTTTAAAAATATTTAAGGACCACTTCCCGCTGTTCAATGGTTAAACACGGGCTGGTTCTCTAAAATGAACAAAACTATTTTTCCAGTGTATCAAAAAAAAAGTTTAATATTAAAAAAATTTGCTGATATTGTGTTCAAAAAGATTCCATAAAAAAAAGTTTGTCAGAGATCACAATTTACGAAATACATTTAGCTAAAGTTCTTGCACGAAATAAGCTGTGACATTGAAGAAGTCAATATTTTAGGTTTTTTGTTAATTTAAATATTATTGAATGGAAATAAAAACCAATTAAGTATTTTTATATATATTAGAATACTACTTTAAAAAAGTGCATTAACATTTTTTTGATATCTCATATAGTTTATGTGCTACACGACTTTAAAGTTTGGTTGAACCTCTGCACGAAATAAGCTGTGAGCCACTGTATATATAACTGTAACTATATTCGTGATCCAATTATAGAAGGTAGTCTCGTCAGGTGTCCTGCGTTCGGGTTTGTTGAAGTGAATGGTTGTGTGTATGATACAATTATAGATGGTAGATTCATGATACAATTATTGAAATTAGTCTCGTTGGAAAACAGGAGAACGTTGGCGTGCAGCCGAATGTAGCGGAACGGATTAGTGGCTATCGATAGTCAGTTAAGTTAAAATTATACTCTGTTTAGACTGGGTCCGCAACGGCAACAACTCGAAAAAATCGCAGCATCGACTTTTCCCCACATAAGCTGTGCTAAAAAAAGACAGGAAAGATCCGCAAGAGCGAGTTGTTGTGTGTTAAACCTAGTATATTATTGGTATTTTGTGTAATATTTCGGTAATTCTTGCTTGCCTTTTAGAGATTTTCAGCAAAAAGAAGGTGACATTTACTCGATACCCTGCAGTACCTGTCATCAACGTTTCACTGTTGATTTTTTTTTTTGTGATTTATTACTGTGTTAATTTACACAATAGTGTAGGCAGGTGTTCAATGGATTTTAAAATATTTTGTAGTAGTAGAAAAGTGGTATGGGTTACGAATTTGTGGAGTGATTATGGTCATGTGGAGGTTTTTTTTATAAAAAAGTTCTGTGTGGTAGATCGATGGGATGGGTTCTTTTGAGTCTTCTCCTAGTTATATGTTCCGTGAGTCTTCTGGCGAGTATATTCGGGTGGTTTGTCAGTTTCTTGAAGTCTGTTTCCGCTTGAGAGTTGATAACGTCCTCAACAAGAGGGACTTTGAAGTCCCTGGCCAGGTCAATGTTCCGTATGTACCACTCAGCTCCTGATAGTCAGCATAGTGTCTTGCTTTGGAATAGTCTAGTAAATTTTGATTTTGTTTGTTATGTTAAGGTGATTGTTTGGTTTTAACAGCCAAGAAAGCTTCTTAGCCTTGGCTTCGAGTGAGTTTTTGACATTTGTAGTTTGCTTTGCTAGTGTTAATCTTGTGTCGAGGGTCACACCCAGGTATTTGTGTTCCTTTTTCTGTTCCAGTAGCTCTCCGTGTAAAAATAATCCTGGGCAATTGTCCTTCCTGAGTGTGTGTGTCACTACTGCACACTTTGAGGGGTTTATAGAGATGTTCCACCGACAGGCCCAGTTTTCAAATTTCTTGAGGTATAACTGGAGCCTGTCAGTGGCTGTGTATATGCAAGATGATCTGCACGCTGCCGTTGTGTCATCCGCAAAAGTGGCCAGCATCATGTTACAGGAGTGTACTGGAGGCTTTGGCATGTCATGAGTGTACAGGCTGTACAGTGTCCAAGGACGCTACCCTGTGGTACACCTGCACTGATCCGCCTCTCAGTGGACATTATTCCTTCTTGGATCACACGAAATGTCCTGTCAGATAGAAATGATCTGAGCGTTTCAAACAGCTGTGGGTTGAGCAGGGTTTTGAGTTTGGAAAGAAGGCCGTCGTGCCACACCCTGTCGAACGCCTGCTGTATGTCCAAGTATGCAGCAACGACATACTGCTTTTTGTGGAAGCCATCCAGAATGAATTCCGTCACTCGGTCAGGGGGGGCAGGGCTTTTGTGACTCGGTTGTCAATCGAGTCCTCTCCTGTAGCCTTTTTGATTTTAAGTCCTCGGATGTCCTTCTTTACCTATCCTGAGGTCATTAGTGCGAATGAACTCGCGTCTGAGTCTCTTTTTCAGGAGTAGCAGTCTCTCAACTTCATCCGAAAGATCACTCCGAGGTCTTATTGGGTGAGGATTAATAGGCCTGGTTGGGGCAGCAGCTGCAGCAGCTTCTCCTATATTAGCCAGTAATGTGCTAATCGCAGAGTCCACTTCTCCCTTCGTGCTCAAGGTAGTGCCAAGCAAAAGGACTGCCTGAACACCGGAAGACTTGAGCCAGGTTTTAGGAGGCTGGCTCTGGCAGCAATCGTAGATGGAGAGACTGATAAGGTTGCTATCAGCGGCAGGTGATCTGAGCAAAGGTCTGTTCCTCCCTAATGGTGAGTACGTTGCTTCGGATTGATTTATACACAAAGAAGTCTAAGCAGGACGGAGTGGCTCCTGCACGTGGCGGGTACCACGTAGGGCTTCCTGTTGCAAGGACTTGGGCTGAGGAGCTTATTATAGCGTCGTAGCCCTCCCTCTTTGATCTTGCCTGTAGTTGCCCCACAGCCGATGTTTTGCGTTGAAATCAGCTCCCAAGATGAACTTTTGACCAAGTTGAGAGAGAAGGTGGTCAAACTCAGCACTCGTCCAGCTGAGAGAAGGTGGCAGGTACGCTGCAGCAATTAGAAGCTCGCCACTGCGCATGGAGACCATGACGGCGGCTAGCTGAATTTCCCTATTCCTGATGGCATGAAGGTGATAGTGGGAGATCTCACGCCTTACTAAGACAGCTCCTTGACTGTTGATTAAATTAACATGGGCATATCCTAGGCTGTCATCAGTGACAAATTCATCAATGATTCATCGATAATTCATCCTTTCATCAACATTTCATCGATGATTCATCAACCATTTCACCAACATTTCATCAACTTTTCATCAACGTTTCATCGACATAATTTTTAAAGAGAGAAATTGAGCGAGAGAGAATTAAGAGCGAGAGAGTCGATTTTGACACGATTGAACGAGAGCGTCAGTTCGGCCGAAGCCGAGTTCGGCGTTGATGACAACGGCCTATTGATGACAACTGGTACTGCAGGGAAGCTGCTGCACTTGCACCTTCAAAAGAGGCTTTAGCAAACATAATATACGGCGGCTGGCCGATAGAGATGAGAAACATCGATGTTTTAGTCACGTCACTAAAGTAATGGAAAACTTCTTAAATTTATTTAAGAGCAATTTTTTTTTCTTGAAAACATCGATGTTTCATCGAAAAAAAACTCTATGTTTTTTGTTTAAACATCGAAAAACATCGATGTCCGCAAACATCGATGTTTCTCCACCTCTACTGGCCGATGCACAAAGATTCATTATAATTATTGCATCAATCATCGAAACATTCTGATTTTAGTTGATCAATTTATAATTGTTTTCTTATCCATGGTGGCTAGACTCTTTAAATCCAAAGTAGTTTAACAACATGGAGAAAGTCATGAACTTTTCCATATTTGTTTCTCTAGCGTGAAATAAATTTCATTTGTTAAAAAACCAGTTGGGTAGTGGTAGATGAGGTAGTTGGGCAAAACCACACATCGATAGACAGATAAAGATTAAAATAATCGATTTTATCGTGAAAAATTACTAAATGCAGCTGCTTTATCATTTTTGCCACGCCTAGATATCTATACCTGGGATCAGCGAACTGCTCTTCCCGTTTTAAACGTCAGCAAATCGACACAGACGGTCACTAATCGCTTGAAATTGCAAAAACAAATTGTACGCGTGCGGCCGACACCCATGAAAACAATGCAATAACAATTTTGAAGGGAATTGTGCACATCTGCACTGAGTGAAAAGTTTTGATTAGTTTTTTAGTCGTTTTGTTAAGGCGGGCACGAGAGCATCAAAATAAGTCGGAGAGCATATTTTTGTCAGTGTATTCCCCTTGCTCGCAGATTTTGGGTAGCTCATGACTGCGACGCATCGAGACGGTAGCGGTTGTTGTTATGTCTCGTGCCCAACTCTGCATTATACAAAAGAGTATGAATATACAAAAATTCTGTTATTAGGCGGGTTCCAGCGGTGGAACCTGCAGTTTGACTGTGGAACCCGCAGTGTTTGATTCTAGGTCGAATCTGGTTTGACTGTTTGATTGTGAAGCCAGCAGTGTTTGATTCTAGGTCGGCCACTTGGCCAAGTGGATAAGGCATCGGACTGCCAGATTCGACAGACTTGGCCAAGTGGATAAGGCATAGGTTCGAATCCCGCTTAGATTTTAGATTTCCTTTTTTTTTATTTTTTTTTTTCCTTCTTTTATATAAAATGTAATATATTTATAGTCAAAAAATGATTTTTTTATGTTTTTTCGACTTTTAAGCAGTGTTTTGTTGTTTATATTTTTCGGTTTTAGTTTTTGGTTTTTCTTTGTATATTTTGAGTTGCTTTTATTGGGCTTTAAAGTTACTTTTAACGCTATTTTCATTTTCCAAGCGAATAGTAAAAGATTGAAGATGTTGATCTTTACAGTTATTTCATGCAAAAACTATTATGTGGATGAACTGAAAAGAAAACACGGGAAGCGCGATTAACGGTAAAATTATGTCTTCCTTTACGAAATAGTTTTCATTTTATGTTTTTTATATAGAATAAAATTTAATAAACTGATAAAAAATATATTAAAAAAGCTTTTGAGAATATTTTACATATATTTTAAAAAAGGTTTTAACACGGTTTAAAACTGTTTAGCTTTAAGACTGATTTATCTAAAATAATAATTTAAAACAAAAATAATCAAAAATGTTCCATTCATAATAAATCAAAAAAACTAAAAGAAGTTTTGGCCTTAGCGAAGAATTGGTCCTCCATTCACATCGACCGAGTTGAAAGTGCAGTGTAGAACAACTTTATCGAATTTCAGAGTTGTTTGACTCTCTCTCTATCCAAATCACAAAAATGAAATTTTATTAAAACTGTGTTGCAACGTTAGCGCACCATTCACAAAAAAACACTGTACGCAATAAACGAAATCTATAAATATAACAAGCAAACGTTCCCTTTTTCCCCTCGCCGACAAGCGTATGACAGGCAAAGTATTGGAGATTCCGTCTCTATATGATATACACTCTTTGCTTATACACAGGAAAAATGTAGAATTTAGCCCAAAATGCAAAATTGGAAAATGAAACTATAGTAGAAACGGGCCTTAGGTTATTTTCTACTACGCTGCATTTTTCAACTTTCGCACGAGAATCACGAATTTAAGAAAAAGCGTTTCTACTAGGCAAATTTTGCGCAAGATGGCAATCAATTTTATTTGTTCAAAAAACAGCTGGGTAGTAAGGGAAGTTGGTCAAAATCACATATCGATAAGCAGAAAAAAGACTAAAATAATACAGGAGTATTGTGAAACACGACTAAGTGTACATGCATTCATTGTTCATAACCTTTTTGTCACGACTACCTTATACACAGGAAAAATGTAGCATTTAGCCCAGAATGCTGAATTGAAAAATGCAACTCTAGTAGAAACGGTTCCTAATATACTAATAAAAATATCGATATTTTCACGAATTTATTTAATTATATCGAAGTACTTGCATCCATAGTTTGTGAAATGAATCTATAATAATAACAAGGAGATTTTTCATTTGCCTAAAATAAGTAAAAATGACAGATAAATATTCATCAGACCTGTGTCGCATTGTGATTGCTCAGATTACACAAACTATAGGGTATAGCTGCACTTTAAGTGCACCTTTAGAGTTATTGCAAGATATCATGCAAAAATTTATGCATGAATTTGCCCGTGACCTACATGGACACATGGAACATGGTAAGTTTCAAACGATTTCTCATATCTACACATCTTTTAACTTCTATTTTATTGTTTACGTTAGCGAAACGTCTTGAGCCAAGTGTTAAGGATGCTCGTCATAGTCTAAAAAATCTTAATATAAATGTACAAGAACTATTGGATTATATTGGTAATGTCGAGCCAGTGGGTTTTACGCGCGATGTTCCAAAGTTTCCCATCAAACGGGCATCAAATATGAACTTTTTGAAGCCTGGAAGTGCCGAAACTCTAACGAGACCTATACACATCTTCGAATATTTGCCACCGATGCAGGAGACAGAGTCCTCCGAGACCACCAGGGGGACAGAGAAGCCAGAGTCCTCCCAGAATCAGGATGATATTGGTGCAAATGCGGAAATTAACGATAAGCTTGTCGGCTTTAATCATATAGAATCCCAGTCTCCGAACCCATCCAAGTTGCATTTCCCTTCATCAAGCAATATTAATAACTTTGACTCAGATCTGAATCGTTCTTCATTGTGGGAATTGAGCAGTGTGGTAATGACAACAGGCGGATTTATCAGTCCAGCTATCGAAGGGAAGCTACCAGAAGCCTTTGTACCGGACATAATTGGTACGAGATTTTAACTTTAATCGTAATGTCACATATATTTCAGAGAAGCGGTGATCGTACATAACAGTTCTCAAAGATTGCTTGGTTTTCTACAGAAATTTGTGTGACAAATTTAAAATGTGTACAAAATTTTAGTTTATTTCTATCGTATTTTTTCTTATATTTTCACTAGAGGAGTACAAAGGTCTAGATGCGCCGCCTTTAACATCGTTAATTCCCCAACCGTTGTCCTGTTCACCTAAACTAGAAACGAGAAAGATAAAGATACATCAGCAAGAACCAGAAATTGATAATTCCAAGCAGATATCTACATCAATATCTATAGCAAATGCTAGTGCGGATCCATCATTATTATTGCGTCCTAATACTAATAATAATAATTCAACGACGCCAAAAGTGTCATCGAAGAAAAATAAAAAGCAAAAAGACAATTTTAATCGTGATAAAAATGACTTAAAAACCCAGGAAAAGGCCCAACGAAGAGCTATGAAACTATATCAAAAATTAGCAAAGAATCAAAATGACGACAGCCAAATGTTAAATTTGAAAAAGTCCAAAAAAATAAGCTCATCCGATAATAAAGTGCAACAATTACAGAAACTAATGAAAAAACAGGCTAAACAAAGGCAAAGGCAATTAAAAGGTTTGACTATTGAAGATAAAAGTTTAAGTTATGTGGAAACTCCCAAACATATAAATACAAATGAGAATTTAATTACAGAAAATCAAGTAACTATTGAACGTTCTACTGAGATGATATCTGCTGTGTCTTCAAACCAAAATGAAACTGACGAAAATTCGGACTTTATATTGGCAGAATCAAAAAAAGGTTGCGAACCGGAACGTAATAAATTAGATATATTTAAGAAAATAACAAAACAGCGTGTGGTATTGCCAACTAATAATGCATTTGGTAATCCAACAATATCAGGAAATCCACCAATAATAAGCTTACCTTCTGGAACAACTATAACTCCTACACTTACACCAACGCCTTTACCTTTAATTGGTGTAAATTCAGAGACGACAATAAGCAATTTTAATATTTTGGCACATAGAACTTCACCTGAAATAAGTTCCGTAGACATGTTAATTAAACCGAAGAAAAGAGGTCGCAAACCTGGTGGCAAAAATCAAATAAAACAATCCAATCTCTCAGCATCTCAATCTTTAATTACATTCCCAATTCCCAATTTAATTAGTTCAGCAAACTTGACAACGGAACAGCCCCTTAATCTAAGCAATTCTACAGATCAAACAATGAATTTAATTTCAAAAAATTTGCAATTTAAAGAAAAAAAGGAAAGGAAAAAAGGCAAATTAAAATATGAAACCTCGAATTTAACGGCAGATAGTAATAACAAGGAAATCAATATGAAAATGATGTACTCTTCACCCGAAAAAATCACTACTTCAACTAAAATGAATGTGGTTCATGATCAATTTATAACACCTCCAATTTCAACTGCTACTATTCCCAATTCATCTTTATATTCTGCCCAACAAGGAGGAGGAATGGTGACAATGCCCTTGCTACCACTCTTACATTTTCCTCCGCAACCGGGGTTAATACCAACGGGACCACCACCTGGTCTTTTTCCTGGTGTAGTTACTGGTCTGGTTGGATTTGGTACTGGTGCCAATACAAACAAGGTTGGGGTTCCCCCGTTTTTTGCCTTTTCGGGTCCACGAGATTCTTCTGTTGCTGTTAAGGATGATGGTGGTATGTTGAATTCAATAAATTAATTGTATGACAATTGTCATTTAAACAAATACAAATCTTTTTCATAGCTACAGATTCTGATCAATTAAAATTATTTCGGCGAACGTCCTCCCAAACGGATTTGCAAACCGAAAATCGTAACTATTGCAATGTTGCACCTTTAATCCCTCCTGACTCTATGAAACTAGCCGAAAGTAAGTTATTACAACATTACCAAGAGTACCAACTAACGAAATGTAATATATACATTAATTTCAAAATTTAGGTGCAGAAATTACTTTGGCTGCTACCAATTTGGACAATCCACAAAAAGGCAAAGCTACAGGTAATCTGGGCGATCCCATTGAGGTCTCAGATGACTCCGATGAAGCTTTAGAAAACAGCAGAAAGCCGTTGTTAATGCCCAAGCCAGAAACCCCGGAATCATTTGAAGACAAATCCCATTTGGATTTAAGAAATATATTGCCAATACCTTCTCCACACAGCTCTGGCGACCGTGATAAAGTTAAAAAGTTCAAGAGCCCCGTGAAATTGAGCCTGATAAACAGTGCTCCTCCATCCTCCAGCTCCACATCCTCTATTTCCTCCACATCGCCATTTCCTTCTCGATTCCAATTACCCAATTTTATTGGTGGCGGTGACAAGTTCAGTTTGGCTGGTGGAGCAGATCTTATACCATTATCACGCGTAGATTGCGGTTCCGCATATTCATCGCAAAAAGTGCCCTCCAATAGCTTGACTGCTCAACATAATATTAACGATGATCATCAATCGTTTATGCCCAAATTTCCTACTTACGAAGATATAACAATAACTCCTACAGGAGTAACAGTATCATCAACAGATCTCAAGCAGCGCAAACATCACAAAAAACTAAAAAAAATTAAAGATGGCAAAATCAAGAAGAAAAAGGACAAGAAAGAGAAATCAAAAGAAAAGGATCTTATTATTGGCGGAGGCATTACGGCGACGTCGTATAAAAGTGACAAGAAAATGAAAGGACTTGAAAAAAAGCAGAAGAAAAAGAAAGATAAGCAACAGGTTTGTATATATGTATATATATTTTTGTAACCTTGCTGGTTATTATAGTTTTGATCAGAAGTTTGCAATGCATTGAAGGAACCATCTCCGACCCCATAAAGCTATACGGCCGGAATCGGACCACTATATCTTATAGCTGCCATAGGAACGATAGGGCCAAAATGTCATATTTTCGCTATTTTATAAGATATTGGGCTCAAATTAAATGTATGATTCTTTAATTATATAATAGCTATACATTTTAAATTGCATCCAAATCGGACCTATATATCTTATAGTTGCCATAGGAATGATCGGAAAATGAATGGAAACAAATTATAGCTTCTCTTTTTATACCCGGTACCCATAGGGTACAAGGGTATTATAAGTTAGTGCCAACATTGAATGTATGTAACACGCAGATGGAGAAATCTCTAACCCTATAAAGTATATATATTCTTGATCAGCGTCACCAGCTGTCCGTTTGTCCGTCCGTCCGTGTGAAACAACAGATCTCAGAGACTATAAGAGCTAGAGTTACCAAATTTGAAACATTTGAATCTGTTGCACGCAGTTTGTTTTAAAATTTCGCTCCGCCGCCGAAAATCATAATAAACGTTACATAAGCTATAGTCGTTATTTCCGGCTTAAAGTAAATAGTAATAATAAATAAGCAGGCATTCGCGGACGAGTTCTGAAAATTTGAGTATAATCGGATGGTAAACATGGAAGTTATTAAACAACAAAGTTTCTGTGTATGTTTCTTCTTGTTGAGGCTACGTCCTCAGACACGCGAAATGTGTCACCCTCTCGCTCTATCGCACTGCTTAGGAACACTTTTCGCGTGTCTGACCATTTAGCTTTTGAGAGAGAGGAGATGTTGAAGGTGTCAGTGCGTGTTGCTCAACATGCCCCTAGCAACATTTGTCTATTTTGGGTGTTGCTCAACATGTTTCTAGCCACATTTGTCTTCATTTGTCAACCTATTCTTTTTTCCATGTTCATGTGCTATTTAATTTCACCCACAATGCTTTGGGTACCGGGTATCTCATAGCCGTTTTTCACGGTTTTAGAATTAAATTTCATTAAGGTCGGACAACTATCATATATCATATAGCTGCCATTCAAGCGATAAATGTAAAATGTAAAATGTGTAGGTAAATGTTTTAAAAATGTAAAAAACTGCAATTTTTTTTTTCAATTTTACCAAAATGAATCGACTTTCAATGATTCAATTGCAGACTGCAAGGGTATACAAACTTCGGCTTACCGAAATTAGCTTAATTTCTTGTTTCATTTTTAAACTAGGTTTTATATATAACTGTACATGTGTGACAAAATTTTAAGATCTTAAAGTCGCCACAACCTGATCTAATTACAATATATATTATAGACCACATCCATAATCCATATACCCGATGAAGATGGTGATGAGGTGTTGCCTTTAATCAACAACACCGAACGTGGGCCCGCTCCAAACTTATTTGTGGGCGCAACACCTGTAACTGCAATTCCCCCAAAGTCGACACCGACTCCTCCTCCAACTCAGATACCAAAATTAACGCTGAAACTAAGTGGAAAATCCACGCCTTTACCACATACTAATGATATGATGGACAATGAAACACCTCCAACTATTCAACGGGAAAGAGATCATTCACCGGAACTAGCTCGCTTCTCTCCATTGGTCACTGGTCCACCGAAAACGAAACAATGTATTATTTTTAATAATAATTAATTAAATAATAATATAAATACCATTTTCTTCTTAATTTTCAGCTGATTCAGCACACTTATTGAGCATAACAAGCACCGCGACGGCAATCCCACCTCTTTTAGGCAATTTTTCGGGCAATATTTCTGGCAATCCTCCTGTAAATACAACTGTGCAGATGCCATCACTATTATCTGCTTCAATTAATCCAAGGACTATACATCAACCAATCGCATCATCCTCATCCGGATGGATGTCGATCTCAAATAATAACACTAACACCTCAGCCACGTCAACGCTCTCTGCTAGCTCTGTTTTATTGCCACAACAATTAATGTTGATGGCGACTCCTAAACCAATTATAAATAATTTTCCATCAATAAATGTAGCAGGAACAGCTGGAAGGCCTACTTTACCTAACAATCCCCCAGAAAGTCCTTCACAAATTCTGGAAACCAAAAATCATCATCGTCCTTCGTCATATGTGGATGCCGAGGGTAATCGCATTTGGATTTGTCCAGCTTGCGGCAAAGTTGATGACGGTTCTGCCATGATTGGTTGCGATGGCTGCGATGCCTGGTATCATTGGTATTTATTAAACTATCCACAAATTTATGCTATTATTATATATATTATTAAATATATATATTTTAGGATCTGTGTTGGCATAACCATAGCTCCCAAGGACAACGATGATTGGTTCTGTCGCGTTTGCATCACGAAAAAGAAAGTTTTTGGTTCGGATAAGAAAGCAAAAAAGCGAAATAAAAAAAAATAGAATAGGACAGAAAATTAAAAAAAAAAAAAAAAAAAAACCCCAAAAATAATTATGTTTTAAGAGTCAAATAAACTAAACAATAAAAGTAAATAGAAAGAAGAAACAATATTTTTAATATTTTAAAATATTTAGTTGAAGAAGTTTATACATATGTACATATATCTGAAATAGCGTGTTTTTTAGATTTTTTGTGTATACCTAATAATTATTTGTAACAACTTGTAACGCTGCTGTTGGTGCAGCATTACTAGTTTTATTGTATAAAACATATTATTACCCTAAATATAAAAATGAGTTTTATATTTTATGCCCAGCCCTTTTTTTTTCTTAGATATACTTACAGTTTGGAATTCGAAAGTTTAGCGTTAAAATGTAGGTTTCAGAACTGATTACTACGTAAATGTTGCCCTACCGGAAAAACTAAATTCCCGAACCAAAAAGAAACATAAAATGTGTTATTTTTGTTGCTATTCCAAATATTAAGATATTTAATCACCGATATATTAGATGCTTAAGCTTACGTACAATATCATCATTAATTTCTCACTACATATCCCATCACACCATTTAACACCTGTGTCTCTATATTTCCTTATTTTAAAATTAATAAATGCTTATCATTTTTGAGAAACATTTAATTTGCTTTCGTTCGTAGTGTCGAGTACGAGTATCTTTTTTTTCCTTTTCCTATATACTTAAATGACCTAAGTGCCCAATATTTTAGATATTGCATATAGAGTTGATCATTATCGAAACAACTTCACCTTCAAATACGTCCAAAACAAAAATACAGTAGACAAATTAATATCATGGCGTCCTTACAATTTTTTATTGGTCTTTAAGGTCGTTTCAATTTTGTTCTGGGTATTAGCTATCCGTTTTAACGTGAGCACACGAAGAAAAAAATTTTGTGCGAGTGAATTATTCTTCCCTTAGAACGTATATAATTTTTTTATTATAGTATTGAGTTTTAAATAAAAGAAAGGAAGACCTTTTAGGACGAGTGCTTTAATTTTTTTTAGCTTTGACTCTTTCTCTTGATAAGTTATTTGAAGAAAGTGAGTAAAAGTGAATAGCCAAGCTGATAACACTCAACCGAGGAACACAAGACTAAGAATTCGTCTGTGTTATTTCCTAGGTCTGACGGTAATAAAAGTTGTAAAAGGAATTATAGTGTATTTTGTTGTATCATAGTTTCGACTTTGACTTCTATTTAAGGGGATAAGACTGCAATGTGTACACATCGATTTGGTTTTTTTAAGTATCTTCTTTTTTAAGCCGTTTTTAAAGAATTGGATTTGATTAGTAAACATTAGTGACAATATTTACTAGAGACTAGAACAAATGTTAAAATTCAAGAAATTGTAATTGAAAACGACAAATATTGTAACATAATTTTTTGATATTTAAACTGGAGCTCCATTTGCATTGCTCGCTTCCTTATCATCGCTCTGATTCTCTGGTAAACGAATTTGTGCTGTGGCACCGGCGCTTGAAATTGAAGCGAGTCCAGCTCCGTCTCCAGATGCTGCTTCTGTTCCTGCCGTTGAATTCATAGAGTCTTTTTTTTGGTTACTGCTATTATTACTAGTAGAATCACTATTTGCACTACTACTATTGTTGCTGCTGAGCGCCATTCTCTGCATTTGTCGAATGACTGTTGCCGCATAATAAGCTTGCTAAAAAGAGACACAATTGTATTTAATTTAATTTAATTAATCTATGAGATAAACAATATTTATAATGCACCTTCCAACGTGATTTAGCAAAGTTCTTCTTTAATTGCTCTGAGACTGTTCCATGAATATTTCTGCTACTCGCCTCATTACCAGAAATCCTACAAAGAAAACAGGGAAACACACATAAAAAAAATACATATAACATTTTATTAAGTATTACTTACCAAGCATGAGCCAACGCTTGCTTGCAGGTATATCGCTTTTCTACGGTTACACACATTAAGTTTCTTATGAAATGTTTGGCGGACTCGCTGATTTCATCCCAATACGGAGAATCAAATTCAAATTCTCCTAAAAAATTGTTTTAATTACAATTAATTAAATGTTTATATAATATTTATTTTAATAGCAATACCTTTTAAAATCTGCGCAAATAAATTCGCATCGTTTTCATCATAAAACGGTGGATAGCCACACAATAAAATGTAGGATATTACCCCAATACTCCACACATCGACAGCTTTTCCATATGGCTTTTGTGCTAGCACCTCAGGAGCAACATAACCGGGAGTTCCACATGCTGTTGCCATAATTCCCGAATCCTCCATTTTGGATAATCCAAAATCGCTAATCATTATTTTGCTATCATCGTCAGCACTATAGTATAGCAAGTTTTCCGGCTGTTAATTAAAAGTAAAATTTGTATGTTACTGTTTCATTTCATACGATTTGTCAGCGCTACTTTCAGAGGTTAAGAGAACTAATACCGCCTATAATATACAGGGGACCCGCTTACAAAATGAACACGTTAGCCTCTAAGCTGCGTCGTTGCTTTAAGAAATACCAAAATTCTAAAAAAAACGGTTTTCAAATAAAATTTAATTTAATTTATATTACTTTAACGAATTTACTTGAACCAATTTTTTTCTACCCGAAGTCTAAACGCAATTGATTCTGAAATTGATAATTCGAAACTGAAAAGTTTCCATCAAGTACAAATTTTGGGAAAATCGCGGTGAAAGAATCAAGCACTGCTTAATTAGGCACTTTTCAAGGCTTCATAAACCTCAAACCTGACGTAGTCCAAGGCTGGTATTAGGCTTAAAAGAAACTACAGTCGAGAATGACCGCCTATTTACCCAAAGTATTGGTGAAATTGAATTGAAAAAAGAAAATGTTGTCAACTGAAGACAACTGTTGCTAGAAACATGTTGAGCAACACCCAACAAAGACAAATGTTGCTAGGAACATGTTAAGCCACACGCACTGGCACTCTTAACATCTCTCTCTCTCTCTCCCAACAAAAAGAAAAAGCATACACAGAAGCTTTATTGTTTAATAACTTCCATGTTAAGCAATCCGATTATACTCAAACTTTCAGAACACGTCCGCGAATGCCTGTTTATTTTATATATATGTTTACTTTTATACAGTTTTTTTTTATGATTTTTGTAGGCGGTAGTGGGCGTGGCCAAATTTGAAAACAAACTTAATCTGTGTGCAACAGTTTCCAATGTTGTCACCAAATTTGGTAACTCTAGCTCTTATAGTCTCTGAGATCTGTTGTTTCACACGGACGGACAGGCGGACCTGGCTAAATCGACTCGACTGGTGACGCTCATCAAGAATATATATACCATATAGGGTCGGAGATTTCTCCTTCTGCCTATTACGGTTGGCACTTATAATACCCTTGTATCCTATGGGTACCGGGTATAAAAACCAATGGCGACCTCTGCATTTTATTTTGTCATCCGGTCAATTAAATTATTTGTTAATTTACCTTAAGGTCACGATGCACGACTCCCTGTTCATGCATATAATCAACAGCTTCTAGAATTTGTCTGATCAAATGAGAGGCGTCCTTTTCTGTGTATGATCCCTTTTCTACAATCCGATCAAAAAGTTCCCCACCAGTGACCCTGAAATGTAAAAAGTAAAAAAATTGCGATATAAAAAGGTATAACAAGTAAGGAAGTTAACTTTGGCAAGCCAAGGTTTATATACCCTTGCAGATTATATATTATATTATATATTATAATAGAGATACAAATTATGGATATTATATTTTAATCCGAAATTTTTAAAAACAACGAAAACCGACTAATATGGACCGATCATTCCTATGGCAGCTATAAAATATAGTGGTCCGATGTGCTATATTTAAATTAAAAGACCATTTACTAAGTTTTAATCCGATATCTTTAAAAACAATGAAAATAAGCTAATTTGACTGGATCGTTCATATGGCAGCTATATAATATAGTGGTTAATGGTACTTAGATACCAATGAGAGACTATATTGCGTATAATCGGACAATGGCTAGATCAACTCATCTGGTGATGCTGATCAAGAATATATGTATATACTTTGTCGGTCGGTGATGCTTTCTTCACTGCGTTGCAAACTTCTGACTAAAATTATACTACCCTGCAAAGGTAAAAAAAAGCTCTTTACTTGAAGAAAAATCAAATAAGTATAATAAGAAAATAGGATTGGATATACTGATAACATACAACTCCATAACTAGGTACACTTTCGTTTTGTCCTCATATGTTTCCAGTAGTTGTACTATATTTGGATGAGTTAATCTGAAAATGCAGAATTAGTTAGATATATAATTTAGTAGGTAAAGTATTTTTATAGTTAATTGAATACTTAATAAACATTTTATCAAACATATTATTGGAACCAAAACAATTATCTCAAAATGTTCTGAAGTTTGCCTCAAAAGTTAAAATATATGATCGTAGTTATCGCACCCTCAAAAAAGCATGTTCTACAAACTCACATAAACATTACTTTAAAATGAACATTAGCTCAAAATGTAGGATCTCGGGGTTATGGAACTCACCGCCTTCCGTTTGGACTACATTTGCCATCGAAATGATTTGCACTGAACCTAAACACATGAAAAGAAAGCAAATTAAAGCAAACAGGAAAGTGTGTTTCGACAAAAAAAAATAATAATTATAATAATAAAATCAATATATTAATAAGCCTAGGAAATAAATATATATAAAATATCTCAATAGCTAGATAGATTAGATGCATTTTGCAGCAGCAGACAGATGTTAAACAAAAAATACTTAATTAGAAGAAAAAGTAATCAGAGTATAGTGATTTATCAAGTATTTATTTAAAATGCCACATTCATTTTGATAGTAACATTCTATACTATTTAAACAGTCGAACATGTTGTTATCAACTTAATTAAATAATTAATTGAAACTTTAAAAATAGGTGTAGTGTTATGATCCATTCTTGATCGTATTGTTTGTCTGTAAAACCCTATTAACTATAAAAACTACGAGACTGTTAAGAGATTTGATTTGTAGCCATCTGTTTTTTTTTTTTAATTTGTTTAGCTTAGCTAATGAAAAATGCAATAAAAATGTCGTATCCCAACTTTGAATCCTGAATCTAACTGAGCATTGTAAACTAGAGCTTTTTGACCAGCTCATTTTTTATGGAATTACCATAAGGGATTTGTCTTCAAAAACTCACCTCCTAAGTACACGTATTTCATTCTCCAGTGATTCTTCCTTGCCTTTTAATGCTTTCTTATCTATTATTTTAACAGCAAAATGATCGCCAGGAGTCTCTTTACTTTCGGCTAAACGTACTTCTGAAAAGGCACCACTGTCCTCGGAACAGATAGAACATATTAC
Organism: Drosophila tani; assembly: GCA_008042535.1. Lineage (NCBI taxonomy): Eukaryota > Metazoa > Arthropoda > Insecta > Diptera > Drosophilidae > Drosophila > Drosophila tani. The sequence continues at coordinate 5,404 of VNJO01010450.1, read as the reverse complement.
TTTATAGATAATAATTATGTATTTTCTAGTACTTACGTCCCCAAAAGACCATGGAGATTATATTTCTCTTCAATTGACACTTGCTTATTTAACTCTTTGATATCCCTCGCCTTGGCCTTCTTCCCTGAATCCTTTTTTCCAAACAAAGGCATTATTTTTCGTTAGATTTAGTACTACGTTTGATTTAGATTTTTAGAAGGTGATTCCGTAGACTTTACACACAATGTTCTGAAAAATATAGAATAGATTATATAGAATAGAAAGGAACCGTATCAGCAAAATGCACTTGTTTTTGATTCAAGTTTATTAGTATGTCACGGCTCAGAGTCTGCGGTTAAAGATTAATTTTTAGCTGATTATTCTCAGGAGAGGAACACCCATAAGTACTTACTAATACACAAACAAATATTTACGTAGTATATACAAGATATGTACATATATTTTATATATTTTGAATGGTTCTTTTTAAATATAAAAACTTGTAATCAATTGGTTTATTTCACAATATCTGTGGTACCAATTTTGGTTTTCCAGTTATTATGGATATCGTATGCTCTAATTTATTTTGTTTAATTTTATTGTGAGAATATGAAAAACGAATAAATTCCACCAATAGCAAACAGATTAACTAAAAACAACATCACTCTATACTATTACAAAATTCGTAGCTTGCACTAAAATATTTTTGTTTCATTTTAAGTTTTCGAGTATGTACCATTTTAGTATTTAAAGTATGATTTTCCTTGCACAATTACAAAAACGAAGTAAGAATGTTACATTTTTTATATGTACATATATTGTACACATGTATGTACAAACTTTTTTGGGCAAAGTAATTTAAAAAAAAAATAGGGGACTTGTTCATTTAATTCAGCTTCGGTTATGCATTTAACATATGTGAACCTAATAGTTCTTTATTTGATTTATTTAAAAAGAAAAAAACACACTAGAGTGCGAATAACAATTACAAATATTTTTGTGGAATATTGATTTATTGATTTACATTCAGGCAGGCGCTAGCGCATGCGAAACCCAACTAAAAAGGTTTTTGTGAAAATACAGACACCGATAACTGATCTATCGATAGTATTTCGAAAATATATTTCTGGCAACCCCGTACAATCTCATCATTGGTGTTGACCAGCCAAATTTTGGTAGTCTCTAATAACGTATAAGGCCATAATCCCGCAGATATACAGTTTCAATTTAATCGCCAAGCTACAAAATGGGAAAACAAATCATTTGTTAATAATATTTGTTAATATTGGTATATCAAAACACTTTTTGTATTAGTTTTAAACAAAAATTAACTCTTAACTTGAAGTGGAATTAAATAGTTATTTTTTTGCCAATAGGTAAAGCTATTTTTAATTTTCTGAAGCTTACCATTAATAAATAAGGTTTAATTAATATTAAAAAAAAATGAAGTTATTGAAATAAAATTATTTCAAAAAATATATATATATTGTAATGTACAATGGTATTAAATCTAATATAACTAAAAATTACCGATTTTTTTGCACTCTAAAACTATTAATAAAATGGAACCTTTCCAACTTCTGTCTACCTTCGATGACTTGTACCGAATTTCTTTGTTTGAAACTTAAGTTATTAGTGTTACCACATTTTAAATATGTATTTGTTATCGATAGCAAGTATTTTTACTCGCTCAGTGTTTCCATCTCATCTCATCTGCGATTAGGAAGTGCATTGTAAATTGAAGTACTTACATATTTGTTGAAAAAAAACGCGTAAATAAATATGCAACGAAAATTGGACGCATTGCCGATATTAACTACTTATTTATTGACCACTTTATTACTTGAATAACAAACAAAATGTTAACCAAAAAGCCGAACCGCTTCTTCAATTTCAAAAGCGGAGATGCTCTGAAAAATGTGTGTATACCGTACAGTATGTATGCATGTATATATGTATACATGAACTAAACTGTGCTCGAAATACAATAATAAATACAAACAATCCTTCGAAAACAAATAAATAAAAGTGAATTTGGCAAGACTATTAATTCATCAACGAACGCAAACCTAAAACGTGCACAAAAAGACGCAAGAAATCAATGATGTAGTATCCTTTTTCGTTATAACTAACATGTACATACATATGTACATACTTATATTTGTATGTAATATAAGTGAAGCACATAAATGCAGGGATCATCGGTAATGTACCAATGCAGGGCCATGTATGTAAGAAGAAGCTTAGATAAATTCAGGAAGCCAAGGTTCTTAAAGTAAAACCATGTATGGGCTTTAAATTCTTAAAATTTTTAATTTTATCTTGCCATACTCCTAGTCTTGAATAATTCCGGGAGATGCTGTCAATATTTGGCAATAACTGGCATAATCATGATCAAAGCCATTGAAATTAACGGAATACAAATAAAAATACATGCTGGAAACCCCTTCTGAAAGTTGCAGTCTGAAAAACCAACTTGGAACACGTTTGAAAATACATATACAAAATGGAGTGCCATCATCGTCTTCATCGAGAAGGGAGAAACATATTAAAGAAGCATTTAACTCAAGTTTCTTCCAAAAGAAATCATCCGACTTCCTCCTTACAAATTAATCAAATCATAAGCGGTATTCAGTCTCCAGACGCTAAAAGACTTCTTTCTGCTACAAGAAGATCGCAGGATAGAATGGTTTTAAGAATGACATTTATAAGCATCGGTTGGCTGATTGTATTTATGTTTAATTTAAAATTGTCTCAGGCCGATCAAGGTATGTAAATGCAAAATTATATTGAGCTTTTAAGTATTATAAATTCTTTGTTTTGCAGTTGTTCTTTTGGATACAACTAGAGAAGCGACTTTGGAATGGACGAGATATCCTTATGGTCCACAAGCTCAGACGCCAGGGGTAAATACATACATATTTTTTAACATAATTAAATATTAGAGTTATGTTGTAAGGGAGACGCATTTTTTTTTTTATTCCCATGTTCGGCATTTACAAAGTTTTGATATTCGAGTTAATGTTCTGAGTCATACGTCTTTTTTACCCTTATAATTTTATTCGGACCAGCCATTTCCGTCTTTCCGTTCCTGCGCAAACTAGTGTGTCGGGTTTTTATAAAATAAAAATAAACTTTTTTTAAATTTATGTATCGGTAGTGTCGTTAAAATTGCACAGTTAAGTTAAGCATATTTCGGAACAACATCAGACAATTTAACACACACGTTTTTAATACTACAAGACGTTCCCTGAGTATACATAATTTTATAAACAAAGTATTTTGTATAAAAATCGTATATAAATCGTAAATTTGTATAATAGTCTTATTTTTTTTTGCAAGCAGTATATATGTATGTAAGACCGAAATGCCGACGCGTACGATAATAGTAATTTAGGGGTCATTAAATTCCTTCGGCAACCTTTTAATCAATCCAAGCACACCCCTGGCTTTCACAATAAACTCAATTTTAGGATTAAGGCGGAATCCTCAACTACACGTGAAACGTGAGAATGTCATCACTTTGCATTAAGTACAGTGAAGTGAGAATCGGATCCCTCCGCACTTATTTAATGTGGCGAGTTCCGCAGTAAAGGGATTACTACCACAGCATTCAAATGTACCTACAAGTGAGTACATAATGCAGCTGTCGGGATTAAGCGCCATCCAACCGACCCAGTCTAAAAGCTATAGCGAATACATAGCAATTACCCTGGTACAAATTCGAGCGCATGCTTGCACTCCACCTTTGTGAGGGGTCGAGATCTATCTTACATCTCTACTGATCTAATTTTCACAGCGCCAGGTTGTGTAACGCAACTCCAAGTCGACAAGCAACGGCGGGCTGCGGCAGTATTGTCAGCTAACACACGGCAGTACGTACAGTGCAGCATTAAATTTGCACTGCATCATGGTTGAAAATTAATAAAGGGGGACAGCTGCGGTCAAAATAATAGTAGTGCCCAGTGAGGCTAGATAAAAACCACAAAAAAAAAAACTGTAAGATCTTACAAAAAATAATTTTAATTTTCATTAAAACTTAACTAATAGTAGGTGTTAATAACACATACTCAAGAAAATTTTTAAAGAAAAATATAAATGTTGAATTTGATAAAAATTGATTTGATAAAAATAACATACTCAAGGTGTTAGGTCCGTCTGAAGGTGTCATTGGGATGGTTTCTGAAAGGACTTGTTTGTGTTTTGTCCAGTTCGTTCGCCTTGGGTTGATTAAGTCAACTGGTTTTCTTCAGCGTGCAGATAATAATAATAAAAATAAAAATAAAGGAATCGTACATCGTTTTCATTCGAAATCTTTAAAAACTACGACAATATGGATATATAAATAATAATAAAACAAGAATAATAAAACAAGAATAATAAAACAAATAATAATAAAACAAGAAAGGAAACTTCGGCAAACCGAAGCTTATCTACCTTTGCAGATAATAATAAAAATAAAAATAAGGAATCATACAGTGGTGGAAAAAATAATAGAAACAAGATTGTTGCGTCCGTTTTTTTCTTTTTTTTCTCAAGAACCGTAACAGATATTTATTTAATTATTTTTTTGTTAACATATATTATAGTATGTATTAGAAAAATAAACAAAAAATTTGTTTCAAACTGGCTAAGGACAAAAAAAAATTAATTCAATTTGCTCTCCTTGGAAAAAATAATAGAAACGCGACCCAATTACGTCGAAATTTTTGGCTTAGTCTCGTTTTTTGTTTAAAATAAAGGTATAGTTCCGTCAATTTAAAGTAAGTTTGTCATAAAAATAAACATTTTGTCAAAATTCAGGAACAAAATGGACTTTTATATCCAAAATGGGTCGAGGAGTGCATTGCACTGCTGTAGAAAGAGATATTATAAAAAAACTGAAGAACGAGGGAAAAACATTAAGGGAAATTGCTCAGACAATGCAGTGCTCACTAAAAAAAGTGTTTTCGGCCCTTCATTTTACCGACAGAGAGGAGAACCGCGGTAGAAAGCGAGCAACAACTACAAAGTTTGATGACATATTGACTCGTACATCAAAATAAAACCCATTCCTTTCATCGGAGGAGCTCAAAAAGGACTTGCAGGCATCAGTTACCAGTCGCACAATTAGAAACAGGCTGATTGAGAAGGATTTTAAGGCACATTCACCTAGAAACGTACCATACTTGAGCAAGAAAAATATTCAAAAAAATCGATATTTTGCTTATCGTCAAAAGGACCGCCAAAATTGGAAAAATGTCCTTTGGTCTGATGAAACAAAAATTAATATGTTTGGAACTGATGGTAAATCATATGTAAGGCGCCCAAAAAATACAGCTTTCAATCCAAATCATACAAAAAAAACGATTAAGCATGGTGGAGGAAATATCATGCTATGGGGATGCTTCTCCTCCTCTGGAGTTGGTCCGATATTCCGTATTAA
>VNJO01010449.1:0-35250 GCA_008042535.1 Drosophila tani | reverse complement strand
TGGGCAGCCGCCATGGGAGTGCCAGCGATGATGGCTCCTATCGGACATCGCCCAACGATTCCAGTGGCCTTAGCTCGGCGGGGCACACGCTCGGCGCCAGCCTCGATGGGGATGTGGACGAGCAGGCGGAGGAGGGCAACGAGGAGGAGGAGGAGGAGGCGGATCAGCCGGATCAGATAACTACCTCACAGCCGGAGACCAGCAGCGGTGTCTACTCGCGCCGCTCCTCGCAGCCCCACAAGCCGGGCAAGTATCTGGTGGCCGTGCATCGCAAGATCACGCGGCACGACAGCTACTTCCTCTCCTACCACAAGACGCGACCCAGCCTGTTCGGGGTGCCGCTGCTCATACCCAACAACGAGGGCGGCACCCACAAGGATCTGTACTGCGCCGTGTGGCTGCAGGTGAGCCGCTTGCTCAGCCCGTTGCCAGCCACCACCGAGCAGGCGAATCATGCAGCCGATTGGTAAGTTCAAGGAACAAAAGGGAGTTATAATCCGTTTCATAAATTAATAATTCGATTAATAATAAATTAAAAATAATATGTTTTGTTTAAAGTGATGACAGCCTGGGCTACGACTTTCCCTTCACGCTGCGTGCGGTCAAGGCGGACGGTCTCACCTGTGCCATCTGCCCCTGGTCGAGCTTCTGTCGGGGCTGCGAGATTCGCTGCAATAATGACTTCGTTCTGCAGGGAGCCCTGCCGCCCATCAACAATGCCGTGACCAGTGAGTAGAGACTTCTTTACATACAGCCACCGATTCTCTCTCTTAACAAATTGGGTTAATCTATACTTATAAATGTGAAAGGCTTTTTTTAGTATAGATCGCCTAGGTCACATGGTTGGACCTGTCGACTTGATTTCATTTTTAATGCTTCGTTCTTAGTTAAAGATGCACTCTAATAGCCTTGTTCCACTGCTACATTCACCACCATTCTCGAGAATGGTCCATCCTTTTACATGGGGTCTCCCATAAGGAAGAATGGTCCGTTCAAAATCGACAGACCATCCGTTCACCATAAGCTTCGAAGGTTTCTATACATACTAAAAAATACCGAAAAATATCGATTATTAGGCGATATTTCTTAAGTTCCTTCCCTAAACCTTCCTTCCCATCCCTAATTTCTTATTGTTCTTGAAATTATTAATATTTTTGCAAAAATATGAATGAAAACTAGATCCAGCGCATCATTTTGTTGTCGCCACTGCATAATGCGATGCTCCTTAAGCTGTGGCAGGGAAACAGAAATATTTCCCTGCCACAGCTTAAGGATTGCGGTAATTGCGGTCGTAGCAGAAAACAGACGATTTTTCTTTGATATTCAAGATTTCAAAGATCCAATATTAATAAGTCCTTGAATGGGTCGGTTAACTTTGAAGAGGACGTCGTCCGGGAGTCGCAAAAGAAAGTCTGAAATTACCGTTTTCGGCCGCGCAATGATGGACGCCGTCGCAATTAAAATGTAAACAACATTCACTTGTCGGCGGAGAATGTAGATGGAGCTGTGGAACAACCGACAGTTCATTTTCGAAATAACGGAGCAGTGGAACAAGGCTATAGGACAGGATTTTTTTATCGGCCCTCTAGATAGTCCGGAAAATTCGCATTTTCCCAATTTTTTTAAGTACTCTTAAAGCAACTTTGGTCAGCGGTTTTCAACCGAAAGAATAGCTTGGCGGGGTATATATTTTTATTTACACTATTTTTACAACCGGCAAAGCCGCTATGGGATTACTGGTTATTTATAACTCACTGAATTACTAATACAAAAAAACCTTTAATTTATTTTTTAGGCAATTCAACGACGCCGAAAATGAACGCTAAATTCCCATCGCTACCAAATCTGGAGGCCAAGCGCACGACGCCGGAGTACACCGCCTCGTTGTCGTACACGCCGACCACAAAATATTTCGAAGACTTTACCATTGCCATCGACTGGGATCCGACCGCCCTGCATTTACGCTACCAAAGCACCTTGGAGCGGGTAAGGTTAAGCCTTAATTAAAGCATTTACGAATGCTGATCCTTGCTCTTTATCACCCAGCTGTGGGTGGATCACGAGACCATTGCCATAAGTCGGCGGGAGCAGGTGGAGCCCGTGGACCTGAATCACTGCCTGCGCGCCTTCACCTCGGAGGAGCAGCTGGAGCAGTGGTATCACTGCGGCCACTGCAAGGGCAAGAAGCCGGCCACCAAGAAGCTGCAGATCTGGAAATTGCCACCGATCTTGGTATGTCGCTAAATCCTTTCCCAAATTCCATTAAGCAAACTCTCTCTCGGGATAGATTGTTCACTTGAAGCGCTTTAACTGCGTCAATGGCAAGTGGGTAAAGTCGCAAAAGGTGGTCCACTTCCCCTTCGACGACTTTGATCCCACGCCGTATCTGGCCTCAGTGCCCCAGGAGACGATATTGCGGCACAAGGAGCTGCTGGAGCTGAAACGAGACGAGGGAGATGTGACGACGCCTGAAGTGGTCAGCGAACTGGACGAAATCGATGCAGCCACCAAGGAGGAGGAGGAAGGTGAAGAGACGCAGGCCAAGCCAGTGCCTATCGGGAATAATATTCTGCGACCAAGCAAAACGATCAATGCTGCAAGGCGGCGACAGCGTCTCATCTCGACGAGTCTCACGAAAACTCCCATCGTAGATGGTGAGTTCGAGGACTATCACCAGCACCGCCTGCAGCCGGAGGTGGACGAGTTCGATCCCAAGTATAGGCTCTATGCCGTGGTGGTGAGTGTCCTAAGTAGGGCTGCAAAACTATCGATAGTGGGTACATCGATAGTTTTTAACTTCGATGTTTCAAAACCTCGATGTTTTCCAAAAAAAACATCGATATATCGTTAAAACATCGAAAATTTTTCAAATATTTTAGATTGCGGTAAACACCATATATATTATGCTATATTAAGAAAAATATAGAAAAGGCAAACATTAATGAAAATGAAAAAAATGAATTTATAAAATTATACACATTTTTAACTCAACAAACACTTACGCGTAGCTTGAAGCGTCACCATGCAGTGGAGGGCTGCCAACTCAGCAACTTTTTGAGCGGGTTAGCTTTTTTTTTCAAAATGATCTAGCCACTTCTAGCCATTTCGTTTATTTGCACTTTGGAACACAAATTTCGGTTTAATAATGCTGCGTTTAAGCAAATTGACTTTTTTTTTCTTATTAATCAAATTTTGTCGTATTTCAACTAATAATAATTGTAAAAATGGACCCAAAAAATCTGGCAGCACTGATGCAGTGAAGCATCCGATATATCGATGTTCAATTTTTAACATCGATACATCGGACCATTTTGAAAACCTCGATACTATCGATAGTAACATCGATAGTTTTGCAGCCCTAGTCCTAAGTCCTTCTAAACTCTAGGTCCTCTTTAAATCTTTGCTTTAGTCTCACTCGGGCATGCTGAATGGTGGCCACTACATTTCCTATGCATCGAATGCCACTGGCTCGTGGTATTGCTACAACGACAGCTCCTGCCGCGAGATATCACAGAAGCCGCCGGTCATCGATCCCAGTGCCGCCTATCTCCTGTTCTATGAGCGCAAGGGCCTGGACTATGAACCGTATTTGCCCAACATTGAGGGACGGGCGCTGCCCAATGCCTCTGCCTCGGGCCTGCCGCTCGAGGTGGACGAGACCGAGGGCGAGCTGAAGAAGCTGTGCTCAATTTCCTAACTGAAGGCTATGAAGGACTCTACTACTATATATTCCCTGTTTCCCCCTAAAGTTTGTGCTTTTGTTTCGCTTAATGTTTTGTTATTTACTATTATAAGCTTATTTCTGCTGCTATTAATTATTTAGGCCACCTTAATTATTGTAGTCTTAAGCCCTAATTCTACCTTCGTTGCCAGAGCATGTACCATAATATTCAAGTCTAGCTTGTAAATACTTTCTACGTTTAATTGGTTTAAATTCTTGCTATCCTGTTTTGCTCTTTGTTTTTGTTGTATATAATTATATAGTTTAAAACGTGTGTGTAATTGTATTAGGCCACTGTCGGGGCTATTCCATTTAATTTGTAATTTGTATTGTGTAATTTGTAATTGTTTTTCTTTGTGTATGTGTGTGTAAATAGCAAGCAGACAGTTTTTGATATTAATCACACGGATCAGCAATATATATATCAAGGCGTTACACGAATTTCATCCCAACAAACTCGCAGACTCATTACGTATTTACATGAATTATTGATTGGCTTTGGTGTGAAGCGAAACAAGTATTGCAGATATGTCTACTGATTATGTATTTGATATTTACAAATTATATATATATATATATATATATACACACCCCACAGATATATATATATACAGAACTTAACTAATTTATATTAATATACATACAAGGAACATGATGATATATTCGAAACGAAAAGCTATGAATAAAACGCAACTTTTATCGCTTAAACCAAATACGAATGATTTTTCCAAGCTTTTCTTTGTGGGTTCTTTGGAGAATTGGGTGTTTTTATTAATTATGTAGGATTTTTGTATTGTATAAAGTCGGTAAGTGGTTTATGGTTAATATAAAGTTTATAAAGAATATTTAATGTTTGAAATAAAAAAACTGGAGCTCTCTCGTCGTTTTGGCGTCTTAGACGCCTTAGGACCTTCGTCGTCAAAAGCTCGAACTAGAGGTGTCAAACTACCGGTGGCACTATCGATAGTATCGTTGGTTTGTATTCAGCTTTCATTATAGGTAGTTTGAAAACAATCGCAATAGTATCGTTCCTAATATTATTATATTTGTAAGCTTTAAACGAACCAATTCTAGAAAACGAAATTATAAATCACAAGATACCAAAACTGAAAAATTTGTCTATTTTTATTATTTTTTAAATTTTTTACTATGTTAATTCTTTAATCTAAAAATCTCTATTAAATTAATAAGGGATACCCTCAACATTTTTGAGTATTTTATTAGATGAACAGCCCTTTTTATTACAAAATTGTATTGGTCGATAGTATCGCGTTAGTATCGATAGTTTGCGAAAAAAAAACTCGAAACCATCGATCTTTTTTTTTACCATCGAGAATCGTTGCGAAATCCGAGAATTGCCGCAATCTAGAGTGTAGGAACATCCCATTGTAAGGCAGCCCCAACTTCATTGCGTGCGTTCCGAAATTAATTCCTTAAAGTCGGAATCGTTTTAAGTGAGAAAATGACAACACTCAAGGCTTCAACTGCCGATAATATAATTTTTATAGGCAGAAATTGTATGGCTTAGGAAACACCGATTTTTAGTATCGATTTTTCACTAGTAAAACATCGAAAAAATCGATAGTGAAAACCGATTTTTTGTCAGCTTTAGTTCCGATTGCCCAATAACCAGTCCTTACTTTTCGATTTCAGCTACCAAATCCTTTTCCTGTCGATTTTAGTCCCATATTATCACTGTAACTTGACTATTCCCTGTTGGCTCTCATCCTGAAATGGTCATGAACCCTTGACTGGACCGAGTTGAAGGAGATAATAAAACGTAGGTTTTTCTTTGCAATGGAATTCAATACATTTATATATTGTATCTAGATTATGTTGTAATCACATAGTAAGTAATGTAAGTAAATAAGAATTATTATTAAAACTTGTCGTATGCGTGAATTGGCCGCGAGATCCGCCCCAGGAGCATCCGTATCAGTGTCGGTCGTACCAGGAGCATCCAACATCGAACTCCAACCGCCAAGTGTCGTCAGAACATGTAGAATTTCGTAATTATTTGTGTGAACGCGACATATATCGAGGGTATCGAGATTTCATTGCAAATGATTATGATAAATATATATATTTATATGTACGTGGGTGTGGTTCTCGTGTTGAAATTGAAGTTCTTAGCTTGAGAGTAAAGTATATATTTGCATGGAATACGAATACGAATGCGAATGCGAATGCGCTTAACGTAGATATTATTATTGAGGAGAGAGAGAGGAGAGAGTCCTAGGCCTAGGCGCCGGAATTATTCGATAGCTGGCCGGGCACCGAGAACTGTGGCCGGAAATTGGCAAAGTTGCCAGCCGGTCCGCCAGTAAAAGCTGGCAATGTTGTGCCCTGGAAGCCAGCCGGGAATTGGGCCATTAATTGAGCTGCAAAAGAAGTATAATTATGTAAGCATTAAGTGAGAACTATGTAAGCATTGACTGAGTACTACGAGTATGGCATAGTGTAGCCCTGTTAGCATTGTGTAAAGCATTTAGTATTTAAGATTCCGCCGAGATTTAGTGTTTAGTATTTAAGATTAGGATTATGTACAAAAGTGACGACGGTCACACTACAAATGATAATTGGAAAACTAAGCACATTGAAAATAAGAACTTCCGAAATAAAATCTACGAAATAAATAAGAATCTTGTGATAAACTACGATAACAATTATAATTTTTTTTATACATATTATTTTTAGCTAGAAACCCACCTGCATTGGAGGCATTGCCGGCCGTGGCTGCCAAGCGGGAGAGAATCGATCGCTCGGACATTTGCAGGCGCTGGGCCACTGGCGGTATGCGTGCCAGGGTGGCCGGCAGACGGGACACATCACTCTTCATGTCGGAGAGCAGCTCCTCCAGCTGATTGAGCACCTTGTGGAGCACCGCATTCGCAGGCTTGTTGCCCGCCAGCGACTCCTTGCTGAGATGCTGATGCGACTCGGCCAGGCACTCGACCTCGGCGAAGCGTGCATTGAGCGACATGGCCGGATGGCTGGGATCCTGGGCAAGATTTAGGTAGGCCGCACGCCTCAACTGCTCCTCAATGACCAGAGCCTGCTCCAGCAGCTTGAAGCGGCGGGCGAGGAACTTGTTCTTGATCTCCAGAAAGTTGCCCTTGCCCACGTCCATCTTGAAGGGTTCGTTGATGATCGCAAAGCGTATATCGTTCTGGATATCCTGCCAGCGACCATAGCCATGCGTGACGATCCCCGCCAGCAGCCAGTAGTCGTGGCGACGATGCCAGATCTCGTACTCCCGCCCAGGCACCGCTGCCTTCTCCTCGTTGAGCCACAGCGTGTGGAGCTCGGTGAAGCCTCCGTCGGCAATGTTGAACATGAATTTGCGCTTGAGAACCTCTAGGCTATCCTCCACCCCCCCGGCCTTGCCAGCAGCAGCGGCGGCACCAGTGGCTGCAACAGCGGCTGCCACGGCCGCCTTGTGATCCTTGGGTGAGCTGGCGCTGGGCTTCTCTAGTTCGCCGTCCTCCTTGACGATCATCACATCGTCGTCGTCATCGTCAATCACGGTCGTTGCAATGGGCTTCTTGTCCTCCAGCTTCTCCTTTTCCTTTTCTTTTTCCTTCTCTTTCTCCTTCTCCTTGTCCTTGTCCTTGTCTTTGACTTCCTCCTCTTCGGTCTTGAGCTCTTCCTTGAGCTCTGGCTCCTTGGCCTCTTCCTTGGGCTCTGTCTTGGCCAGCTCGGCCTTGACCTCGGCGCCTGACTCGCTTGCGGGCTTTGTGTCGGAGGCGGAGGAACCCTCCTCTGCCCCTTGCTCCAGCTTGACCTCTGTCGAGGGCTTCTTGTCTTGGCCCTCAGCCTCTGGTTCCTGCTTCACCTCGCTGCTGCCCTTCTCCGGCGAGGCCTTCTCCTTTTCCTTCTCCTTCTCCGAGTCCTTGTCCTTCTCCTCGCCCTTCTCCGAGGCTGGCGCGGGACTGGGTGCCGCACTGGTGGCGGGCGTGACGCTGTTGCTGGTGGTGGCGCTCTTGTCCACATCCAACTTGACGGCTGCTGGCGGAGCAGCCTCCAGAGCTGCCGCCGCTGCCGCTGCATCCTGCTGCTTCAAAGCGGATCTCACAGGCTCGCAGGGTTTCAGTATGAGCTCCGGCATGCTGTAGTAGCCGTTAATGTGCTCGAATTCCTGCACCTTCTTGCGTATCAAAGACATCACACCGATCCGGGTGAGCACGTGCTGGCGGGAGAGTCCCTCGCGGGGAACGCCATCGGCAAAGGTCTCGGCATTGTCCGCTCCCGGCTCGCACAGATGCCGCATGAAGAGCGAGACATAGGCCTTGAAGTTGCGCTCGGACTTGCCGCGCAAATCCCTCACCAGCCACTGCGAGTTGAAGGCATCCTGCGGCGGCATGCCGTACCGCATGATGGCATTGAGGAAGCTCTTCCGCTGGCGGGCATTGAAGCCCAACACCTCGATGTTGCCCCCCACGCGGGCCAGGAGGGGAGGCAGCGGACGATCATCCCTTCGCTCCAGACGACGCTTGGCCTTTCGTTCGCCACCGGCGCCATTCTGATCGTCAAAGTCATCGTCGCCGCCATCCTCATCGGAGCCCGCGGAGTACTCCGAATTGTACTCGCTGCCATTGTCCTGCCAGTTGGAGTCATCCCGCGTGGTGTCCGCCGCCACAACCCCACCGTCCGTGTAGTTGACCTGCTTGCGAACGCGCTTGCCCTTGCCCAGGCTGCGACCCACATCTTCCTGATGCTGCTCGTAGTGGTGACGCAACAGCTTCACCCAGTAGGCAGGATCCGAGTTCTCGGCATCCTGCTTAATGATCTCCGTCTCCTCCTCCTCCTCCTCCTCCTTGGTGGCATACGAGGCGACCTTGAACGAGGACAAATACTCGTTGGCCCACGATTCCTTCTCCTCGATGCCGCGATTCGTGCGATCCAGAAGCTCGGCCACCGCCTTGTCGTCGTAGTGAATGGCCTCCTCCTTATCATCCTCCTTGAACAGATCCTCGGTGCCAAAGCGCAGAATGTCGTCCAGCTCCTGCTTCGTGAAGTTGGCACCCTTGCCCCCCATCCCCGGCCGCACCACCAGATGCGTGAGCATCATCTTCCGCTTGGCCACCTGCGTCACGCGCTCCTCCACAGAGTTTCGAGTGACAAACCGGTAGATCATCACCTTGTTGGCCTGCCCGATGCGATGGGCACGGGAGAAGGCCTGTATATCGTTGTGGGGATTCCAATCCGAGTCGTAAATAATGACAGTGTCGGCGGTGGCCAAATTGATGCCCAACCCACCAGCCCTTGTGCTCAGCAAAAAGACAAACTGCTGGGCACCGGGGGCATTAAACCTATCGATGGCCTCCTGGCGCACAGTGCCCGTAATCCCTCCATCAATCCGCTCGTACTTGTACTGCTCGCCCTCGAGAAAGTCCTCGAGTATGTCCAGCATCTTGGTCATTTGCGAGAAGATGAGCACCCGATGGTTCTGTGACTTGAGCAGCTTCAGCATCTTGGAGAGCAAAACCAGCTTACCAGCGGCCTTGGTCAGTGAGTTGACCTCGTACAGGCCCCCAGCGGAGGTGGGTGCCTCCTCCGCAGCAGAGGGAAAAAGATACGGATGGTTGCAGCACTTCTTGAGGTCCATCATGATGTTGATCAGCGAACAGGAGCCGCCGCCACTCTTCGAGTTCAACGCCTCGTAGTTCTTGGTGAGAATGAACTTGTAGAACTTCTTCTGCATCGCCGAGAGCTCCACGCGCACTATAAACTCCGACTTGGAGGGCATGTTCTTCAGCACATCCGTCTTCAAGCGCCGCAGCATGTGCGGTCCCAGCATCTCGTGCAGGCGCTTCACCTGCTCTTCCTTTGAAACATCTGCAAACTCACCCTGGAAGGCCTGCAGATCGTTGAACTTATCCCGACTCAGGAAATTGAGCAAATGGAACAGCTCCTCGAGGTTATTCTGCAGGGGAGTGCCCGTGAGCAGCAGCTTGTAGGCAATGGAGTAGCTATTCAAGATGCGAAAGAACTTGCTCTGATTGCTCTTCAGCCGATGGGCTTCATCCACCACGAGCACCGCCCAATCGATGCTGCCCAGGCAGGCGGCATCCATGGAGATGAGCTCGTAGCTGGTCAGCAGAACATTAAACTTGTACTGCGTGGTCCTCAGTCGTGAGACCTTGCTGCCCCTGATGGCGCCCTCCTCGAAGCTCAACTCATTCTCCCGGATGACCGCGCGCGAATCCTTGTCCCCAATGTACGTGATGCAGTAAAAGTCCGGGGCCCACAGCTCAAACTCACGCTCCCAGTTGACCAGCGTGGACAGGGGCACCGCCACCAGGAAGGGACCGCGGCAGTGGCCCTCCTTGTACAGCGAGTAAAGGAAGGTCACCGTCTGAATGGTCTTGCCCAGACCCATCTCATCCGCAAGGATGGTATCGATGCTCTGACCCCAGCTGTAGCGGAGCCAGTTGATGCCCTCGATCTGATAGGGATGCAGCTGCATCCCGGTGCCCTCCAGGAACGCGGGCTGACCCTCGTACTTCTTCTTCAGATCCGTGGTGGGCTTCTCCGGCGGCGGTGTGTAGTGCTTCACCGGGCGATCGTCGCCATCGTCCTCCACCTTGAGCTTGGACTTGCGACCCTTCTTGCTCTTCTTGCTGCTGGAGCGCGTATTCTCCGAGGTGCACACGGCCCGCAGGTCCTGGTAGTAGTCGATGGCCTGTCGCAGGCCCTGTATGTCGTCACCCTCCTCCTCCCACGTGGACTTGTCGTAGGGCAGTTCGCGCCACTTGACCAGATACATGGTGCTGCCATCGCGGGCGGTTCGATGATTGATCACCCGCTGGACAATGAGCCACTCGGGCTTGACGCCGTTCTTGTAGAAGCGCTCCTCCAGCTGCTCCGCATCATCCTCGTCGGCCTTCATGCCCACCTTGTCCTTGTGCCGCTGGATGCGCTTGAAGCGTGTGTCGGCCTCGTCCAGTGACTCCTCGAACTTCGGGGGCTCCTCCATGTCGTACTTGCGCTGGAAGGAGCGAATCATCAGCGGATGATGGACGTCCAGCTGAACCTCGGGCACCCATTCGCAGTGCCAGTAGGACATGTTGTGCCACTTGATGAAGTATTCCCGCACCCGGGCATTGCTCCCCCCGCTGCTCTTCGATCCCTTGGAGGTGGAGGGACCATCATCGCCGCCTCGCACTGCCCAGCGCCAGGTGATGATCTTCTCGGCCTTGCCGGTGAGCGGGGGGCAGCTGCAGCGCGGACAGCGCCAGTCGCCGTCGGGTATGGTGTCCAGCGGCGGATTCAAGCAGAAGGTGTGATAGGCCGAGGGGCAGGAGTCGCAGCAGAGCAGCTCCCCCCCGTCCTTGCACACGCGGCAGAACTCCTGGTGCTCGTCGTCGTCCTCCTCCTCGGCGGCGCCGCCATCCGCCTCGCAGTGCGGACACGACCACTTGCCCTCCGGCGGCTCATCCAGCTCCGGCTCGAGGCACACCAAGTGATAGGCCCTGGGGCACGTGTCGCAGAGAATGATCTCGCCGCCCTGCTGGCACACCTCGCAGTAGTCCTGGTGCTCGTGCTCGCCATCCTCGCCCTCGGGGAAGTTCTTGGTCTTCTTCAGCTTGTTCTTCTTCTTGAACTTGTTGCCAATCTTGGTCTTGGCCTTCTTGCGGACCACCGGAGCTCCGGAGCCATCATCCTGGCCAGCAGCAGCACCAGCAGCCGATGTCGTCGCGGAGTTGTCGGCCGCCGATGGGGCCGCCTCCTTCTCGTCGGCACTGTCATCGGACTTTTGGAGCATCCGCTCAAATTCCAAGTCCGAGTCACGTTCCGAGGCACCGCTGGCGTCCTGCTCGTCGTCGGAGCTGTCACGCTTGCGCTTGCCCAGCTTGATCTTTAGCGTTGGCACCTTGCCCGAGGGACGGCGACCCTTCTTACCCCTGCCGCTGCGCTTGCGTCGCGGCTTCTTCAGCTCCTCCTCCTCCTCCTCCTCTTCCTCCTCGGCTGCCTCCTCGTAGATGTCGTCCGGTTTCTCGTTGCGCGAGGAGCGCGAGGATCGCGGCTCATCGCCCGCCTCATCGCCGCCGCCGGCCACACTGCGTGCCTGGCCAGCAGCAGCAGCAGCCGAGGAGCCGGAGGGAGCAGCAGTGCTGCCCTCCTGCTGGATGTGGGGATTGCTCTCGCAGAACTCACGCCACTTGGCCGCCACCAGCATCATCAGCTTGGGCGCAGCGATCTTGGGGTTCTCCTTCTGCAGGATGGGACGCACGTGCTGCATGAAGGCCTTGTAGGTGGTCAGGCTCTGGAGCTCCTCCTCGCTGTACTCGATGTCGACGTCGCACACGCTAAAGGCCGAGCACACGTCCTCCACGGATGGCATGCCTGAAAGCGGGGACAATAAGGTTGGATAATAAGACAATAAGTGGGGATAATAGGACAATAAGTGGGAATAATAAGACATAATCGTTTTCTCTATCTTGCGCCTCGTATTTGTGTTAATTCCTTGCTCTAAAGCAGGGGTGCTCAATGCTATGGCACGCGAGCATATTTGTTTTTGTTTTGGCACTTAGCATACGGAGCGGCACTGCCATACTTTCCTAGGGCACACGCCAGTTCCTCTTTGTGTCGCTGTGCGTATCGAGCCAAGCCAACAACATTGCATTTTTTTTTTATCTCAGTGTTAATTTTGATGCAATAAAACGGCGTCGATACATGTGTGCGTGTGTATTCTTTTGCTTGTGTTGGTAAGGGCACTGCAGTAAGGCAATTTTGAGCACCCCTGCTCTAAACCACCGGGGTTTTATTTAAAACTTCTATCTTGTGTCAATAATAATTGTGTCAGCTGTTTTTGTGTATTAATAACTCTATATTAATTGCAAATTAGTTTTGGTGCAGCGATTGATTATCTTCAAAAAGGTTATTTCAATAGAGATTGAACAAAAAGTATATTCTTTGGGATGAATGTACAATGGCGCACAAAAAAAGAGATCAATAAAGGCCGCAGCTTGGTCAGGAATGCTTCTTACCGGATGATGCCGAAGATTCCTTCTCCTTGGCAGCCTGCTTCTCCTCCTTGCGCTTGCGGCCGCGCTTCGAGGTGCTGGGATACTCCACCTCCTCATCGTGCTGCTGCTGGACAAAGTCGCTGTCCTCCTCGCTCTCGTTCTTCTTGCGCTTCTTCTTCTTGCGACCCTTCTCCTCGCCCTTTCTGGTCTTGCGTTTCTTGCCCTTCTTCTTCTTGCGATTATCCTCGGGATCGTAGTCGTCGTCCTCGTCATTCTGAGTCAAAATTAATTAGATATATGTTTTCTTATCTTATTTCTTATCTTAGGTTCTACTTACGTTCGGCTTTAAGGGCGCATCGGAATCGTTGGAAAGCTCCGCCACCTGAGCATTGTCCTCCTGCGCCTCTTCTTCTTCTAGACAAGACAAAAAGTTAAGAGATATTCCCCATTAGAGTTTTAAGTTCTGTAAGAGAGGATCAGTGTCTGCAGACACGATCGATGCTTTACCGGGGGTCATGTTCAGAGCGAATCGGGTGCAGATTCAGTTTCAGGTTCACTTTCAGTTTCAGGTTGAAATAAATAAATGCGGCTTCTTGTTTTTTTTTTCGATTCAATATTTTATTTGATTCTATTTTTTTGTAATTTTTTTTTGTTGCTTTTTTTGTCAAGTTTTCTTTCTTTCTTCTTTTGTTTGTTGTTGTTTGTTTGTGGTCTTAATAATTACTAGTATATAACAATATCTCGTTTTTTTGTAAGATTTTTCATTCTGCTGGTCTTGTCAGCGGTTTTGCTCTTAGATTTACAATAATAATAATAATAATAATATTTTTCTCATGTCTCTTGATCTGGTTCTTGCTCTTCCTCCTCCTCTTCTTCAATATATCGGCTTACACACAATCGTCGTTAATCGTTAATCGTTAATCGTTAATAAGTTCCTTCTCGATTGCTGTTGTGTGTTGGTGTTAGTACATGTGTTGCTGTGTGTGTGTGTCTGTGTGTGGCTGTTGGTGTGGGCGTGGGCGTGGCATTTATGTATTTATAAAACTAGTAAGTTTCGTTTCTTGCTTATCAAATGTCAATGTTTGTATATAATATATATATATATATATATGGTGTATATATTTAGCTTTTTTTTGTTTGCTTCTTGTATATAAATTGTATATGATTTTGTTTTTGTTGTTTTTGTAATTGCTACGAATCGATTTTAAACGCTTGATTTTTTGCAACTTGATCTCATCATTGTTTCATTTGATTTTCCCATTCGTTTGTTTTGTTGTTTCTTTGTTTTTTGTCCTCCCCCCCTCCCCCGTCCCCCGTCAACTATACTTAAATATCGTATATAAAAAATATTGCAACGAAATAGCTAAAATTTCATATGGTTCTTCTCTTCAATTTCGCATTACGTCTCACACTATCCTTCTCAGTTTTTTTAGTTTTTAGTTTTTGTTTTTTGTTTGTTTTGTTTTTTGGACACTAGAGTTGTTTCAGCAAATTATTTGATACTTTTTAAGCGACTGACTTCGTTACCATCCAACCGCCTCTCACTTTTGCCTGCTTTTGTTTTTGTTTTCGTTACTATTTTATTTAAGGGAAGCTTAGAGTTGTTCTAAAACTAAAAGCAAACAATATATAGCTGTGGTACAACCATTAAGTATATCATTTCTATTAGTCCTCTCATATATATCGTTTTTGAGCAATAATAACGTGTGTCGAAAGCCGCAAATAATATACATAAATAATGCCCCGGTCAGTACAGATTTTTTGAAAGGTACGGAACGTCAAACAAAGATCGGTGTAAAATTAAAAACACAAAAATACATATGTATATATATAACAAAATTAACTATATAGTTATCTACATAAAACAGAAGAATTTCTCGTTCCTTTCCTTTCCTTTCGTTTCGTTTTGTTTTGTTTTGTTTTTACTACACAAGCCGTTTTTTAAAAGTTCAGTCTATTGTTTAGAGGCACGCCCGCATGCAACACCACTAAAGTGAAATATATATAATTTACACACATCATCCGATCCGCACATTGCACATAGGATAGGTAAAGTGGGTTTAAGGGTGTGGGATCAGGCTCTAAAATCAATTTGTTACATTTCTATTAAAGAAGTTGTGTTTTCTTTAAATATATATTGCATTAAGGACCGTTTTCTCAAACTGTTGGTTAAATTTGTCGAATCGATAAACTGTTTTAATTTATTTTTTTTTATTTAAAGTAAGCTAACAATCAGGGATCAGGCTCTAAAATCAATCTGTTACATTTCTATTAAAGAAGTTGTGTTAACTTTAAATATAAGGACTTTTTTTTGAAACTGTACTTTAAATTTGTCGAATCGATAATCTGTTTTAATTTATTTTTTTATTTTAAGTAAGCTAACAATCAAGGATCAGGTCCTAAAATCAATTTGCTTTTAATTTAACTTGTAAGTAAAAATATATATTGCATTAAGGACCGTTTTCTCAATCTGCAGTTTAAATTTGTCGAATCGATAAACTGTTTTTTTTTTTTTTATTCAAAGTAAAAGCTGGAGTTTTCAAAAGTAAATGTATATATTTTTTTAATTATTTAGTTACTTAACCTCCGATTACTGAGCGTAAGATTTGACTTTGACGAAACGATAATCGTAAAAGTGAACGTTAGGCTTAACGGGGACATTGGGAAATTTTAGTGAAATCGTAAAACCCCAAGAAACCCCCTTTACCTTCCCTGTGCACTTGGACTCTCTTTCAGTTTCTGCGTTGCTATATCATCTTTATCTCTATCTGTCGTGTCAGTTTCGTCGGTTACGGAATTTAATTGTGGTCATTGTAGGCCTAGGCAAACATTGGCTCAATATCAGTTAACTCTACGCGCAGCCCCAATCCAGGACCTGGACCTGCTCGCCCCCAATATCTCTCGATCTCTCCTTTCTTTATACACACAAACCAAAAAAAAAAACAAAAGCTATGCCCCGAAAATGCAACAAAAATGTTCGACGAGTGTGTAGTGTGTGGTGTGTAGGGTATGGTGTGTGTGTCTGTGAGTGAGTTGTGTTGTTTTGCCGTTGTTTGTAACAAAAATCAAGAATACAAATAAGAAGAGTCTAGATTAAAAACGAAAAACGTACAAGCTATATTTAAAAGTTGATAATAATAATATAATAATAATAATAATAATTATTACACACACAAAACGCAAGGAAAAACATTGTGTTTTTTAGTTTTTGCCTTCATTTAGTTACTTATTTAAGCTGCTCAATCTATGTATATGCTCAACAGAAAAATTAAGTCTACAACTCGTGTATATTTTGCTTTTGCTTTTTGCGCCTCCATCCTCGTCTTCGTCATCGCCTTGGTCACCTTCCTCGGGCCTCTCCTGTTATGTACTCATATGCGTGTATATATAGTTCATACACTTAGGTTTGTAGATTAATTTTAATTTAAAAAATTTACGCAAAAGTTGTAATTTTTGTTTAAAGTTTTTTTTGTTTGCTTTTGTTAACATAGTTTCAACATTTTTTTGAAGTTTTTCTTTTAGAAGGTTTTTGTTGGTGTTTTTCGGTTTTGTGGTTTGTTGTTTTTTTTTTTATAGTTTTTTCTCTTCGTAATTTTTACTATATTAGTTTGTAGTGTTTGTTGTAATAGTTTCTTCCTTGTTTCTTTTTTTTATTTTGTGTTTTTTCATTGCCTTTTTACATTGCGGGTTCTCAGTGTATGTGAGAGCTGGAAATCAAATATAAATTGTTGAAAAATCGATATTAAATCGATAAAAGTCGATTGTTTTTCCCAGCTCTAGAGTGTATTAATGTGAGTGTCATCGGGTGTCATCAAAGCATTTCCAGCAGGATCAGTAGCGGCGGGCCTCGTTATCGTCATCGGTATTGGTGTTGGAATCATCGCCTTCCTCGTCATCATCATCATCGTTGGAATCCGAGCTGTCCGAGCTGTCATCCGAGTCGCTCTCGTGCTGCTGCTGCTGCTCCTGGTGCTGCTGCTGCTCCTGCTCCTGCTCCTGCTGCTGCTGCTGCTGCAGCTGGTGATTATGCTGCTGCAGCTGGTGATTATGCTGCTGCAGCTGGTGATTATGCTGCGGATGGTGTTGCTCCTGTGAATGATGCTGCTGGGGATAGTGGCGTTGCTGCTGCTGCTGCTGTTGCTGCTGCTGCTGTTGTTGCTGCTGCTGCTGTTGCTGTTGCTGTTGCTGCTGCTGCTGCTGTTGCTGCTGCTGCTGCTGCTGCTGTTGCTGCTGCTGCTTCTTGTGTTCTATCGTCTCTGCCGCATGGTGTTGCCTTCGGTCCGCCATCAGCCTGTCGGCCATCTCTGGATGATCCGAGGCTGGTGGCGCCACAGGAGGCTCCGCCACCGCCACCGGCGTCGCCGTACTGGCTGCACTCATTAAAGTCTTGTCATAGTCCGTCACCAGCTGCTTGATGTGCGCCAGCTTGGCATGCAGGTAGTCGAACCTCTGCTTGTCCTCGCAAACGGTGCGATCGTTCTTGATCCTCTCATATTCGCACACAATCTGGTGCTTGATGTGATCGTAGTCGCCATAGCCGTTGTCACAGCGCCGGGCGCTGTCCAGGCGCTCGGACAGATCCTGGAACCGGATGCGTACGTCCTCGACGCGGGTCAACAGCTTGCGGTACTCATCGTAGTCGCTCTCGAACTCAGTCTTGTACCGCCGCCGTCCCTCCACCGACTGTATGGGCACGAACTGGCTAAAGTCGTAGCGGGGCATGGCAGATGAATCCGCATCCGTCGTGGCATGCAAATAGGCATGGGCAGCGGCCGCCAACTGTTGCGTGGGCGATGGATGCTTGGCCTGCTGATGGTAATGATTCTGCTGCTGCTGTGGCTGCTGCTGCTGCTGCGGCGGCGCCTGCTGCTGCTGCTGATGTTGATGCACTTGCTGCTGCTGCGGCTGCTGCTGCTGGAGGGAGGATCGCGAGTTGGAGGCTGAGGAGGCTGTGGGCGGCGGCACCTGCTGATAGCCAGAGTTGGAGTTGGAACTGGAGCTCCTCTGACGCTGGCCACTGGACCCACCACCACCACTACTACTCGTCCGCTTCTTGCTGTTGGAGGCAGCGTGTGTCTGCGTGTTGTTGCCATTGTTGTAGGACGAGCTGTAGTCGCTTCGCTGCTTGCTGGAGCCAGATGCGGCGGGCACAAAGCTAGCCGCCAGCTTGGGCGGCGTCGTGGCGGATGCGGAGGCTGAGGCGGACGAAGATGACTTGTTACTGCTGCTGCGGCTAGCCGACATTGTCCGCTGCTGCCTCTCCTGTTGCGTTTCATAGCCACTGGAGTTGCTCGAATTGCTGCCCGTGGAGTTGCGCTTGTCCTTGCCATTGCTAGATCCACTGCCATTGACAATGGAGGAACTGCCTCGCCTGCTGCTGCTACTACTACTGCTTCTCGGATGATGCTGCTGTTGCTGGTCCATCGATGATTGATGCTGATGCTGCTGATGCTGCTGCTGCGTGGCTGCTGCTGCCGCCGTCGAGCTCATAAACTCCTCCATGTTGTCCAGCACATTGTAGCTGAGATCACTGGTGCTGTGATCGTCCAGCGGACCAGGCTGGCGCTGCGGCGGCGTATAGCGATTTCGACTGGAGGACCCCATCGAGGACCCCAGCATGGACATCGAAGAAACGGGAGCGGAGGCGGAAACGGAGGAGGAGGAGGAGTACGAGGTGCCCGAGGGCGGAGTGTCCTTCTTGTAGTGACTGATGCGCTGCTTCTTGGGCTGAACAGTGCTGAACATGGTCTCGTCGTACTCGAGGCTGGTGCGCTTCATGCTGCCACCGCCGCCGCCTCCGCCGCCGGCTCCAGGTCCGCCCGCTTGCGACGGCGGCGGCGGACTGCCCGTGTGCGTGGATGTGGGACTCTGGCCAGAAGTGGAGCTACCCGCATCCGAGCTCATCGGCGGCGTCAGATTCTGGGGCTTGCGTCGCTTCAATTGCTGCAGCTCCTGCTCGCTAAAGAACTGCCAGTTCTCGTCCACATCGTTCCACATCTGGCGGCGCAGATTGTACGTGTTGTGCGACATGGTGCTGATGTCCATGAGTATGTTGGTGATCTGGTTGCGCTCCCGATCCCGTATCCCCTCGTTCTTCAGTCGGGCAAACAGCTCTGGCTTCTTGAACGCCTTGAGGGCCAGCAGATGGATGAGGCGCTCGCGTATGTTGCGCCTGGACACATCCGACATCTTGTTGCCGCCCGAAGACTTGTTGTTGGCACTCCTGGAGTTGGACGAGGACGAGGAGGTGAGGCCTCCTCCTCCTGGCTGCATTTTGCTACGTCCGTTCGCCGCCGCCGAGGAAGAGGAGGAGGAGGAGTTGATGGCCGCCGACGTGGCTGGCATGGCATCCCTTGGCGAGCTGCCGCTAAGGTTGTAGCCGTGCGAGATGCCGTTGGCGAACGTGGAGGCCAGCGAGGTGGCGGCACCACCACCACTATTGCCGCTGTGATAGCGACCGTTGACTGTGCCGCTGGCGCCCAGCGTGCTGGGATTGGGCGAACGTGAGGCATACGCGGCTGCTGTGGCGGAGGAGGAGCTGGAGGAACCTACGCCTAGGCCATTAAATGGCGATGAACCTAACTTACGACTATGGTTGTTGTTGCTATTAAAACTATTGCTGCTGCTGCTGTTGTTCCCACTGTTGTTGCTGTTGCTGTTGCTGTGATGGTGAAATGCCGTCGTCGTCGAACCAGAATTGGAGTTGGAGTTGGAGGAGGAGAAGGCTGAGGCGGAGAAGGCCGAGGCCGAGGCTGAGGCTGAGGCGGAGGAGGATGACACTGAGGACGACGACATTGTCGGCTTCTTCACCTTACGCCCAATATCCGATTGATTTGGCTTAATCTCCCGTATGCACTTGCTCTTCTCCGTCTCCTCGGCTTTGGCCATTTTTGAGCGTGTCGTGTCATAGACATCGTCGTTGGCATGTATCCGCATTCGCAGGGTGACGGCACCGAGGACTCCCAGGTTCTGTTGCTGCTGCTGTACGCACTCCAGCGTTCCCTCCATATTGTTGATGGTGAAGCCAAATTTTCGTCCACCGCCACTGTCATTGCCATTAGCATTGCCATGGATGCTGCCATTAGCATCCGACGACGCTGGACGCGTTGGGAAGTGTATGAAGCCGTCGTTGCCAAAAAACTGAATCTTGGCCCTTTGATTGGGCTGCAAACGCCGGGCATTGTCATCGCGCTGATACTCCTCGATCGCACGGAAGGCGGAATCGGTGAGCTTGACAATGATGTACTCCTTGCTATCATCGGTATTGTAGCGGTGGCTCTGGGACATTCCATAGTTGCCGGTCGATAAAGCATTGGGCGGCAGGCATTTCGTTGACGCAATCGAATTGGTCATAACGTGCGCGCAGCTAGCCGCCAATTGGATCGCAATAGATGTCGTCCACTTCGCTCCTCGATCGATTCTTCTGCTTCTTCTGCCAGCGATCTTCAGTTGCTCCTGCTGCTCTCCCAAGATTTCTTTTTAATTAATTTTGGCTTTCTTCTGCTTCTTCCAGCTTGGAAATTGTGGAAGGTAGCGCGGTTCTTCAATGGAAGGATGGTTGGTAGGAAGGATTGTGGAGTTGGTGGAGTTGGTGGAGCTGGAGGGGGGAAGCACACTTTGTGTGGAAGTCCTGGAAGCTGCCTGGAAGTTCCGCTCTCTCTCTCTCCTGCGTTTGGTGTTGTTGTTGATTCTGTGCAAATAATGCCTGAATTTAGTATGTTGTAATCGTAAACGCGAAATGTACGTTGTTGCTAAGACGTGACACACACAGGCACAGCTAGCTCTCTTTTGCTCTCCCACACGCACACGCACACGAGCACTTACTGTATTGTAAATGTCTCTTTCTTTTGCTTTTCTTTTTTATTTTTGAGCTGAGCGCAGCTTTACAACAAATAAATGCAGGCTGGCAATACACAAAACACTCTCTTTGTATTTATCTTTCTTCACGGTTTCGAGAATTTCACTTCCGTAATTTGTAAATGTTTTATACTTTCAAAAAGTATTTGCACTCTCTCTCTCTGCTACCTCTGCCTCTCTCAATCTCTCGATCGCTCTCTTGCCGTTGTATGTAAGTATGTGTGCGCTGATTGCAAATAACACAATTTCTTTTGTTAAATAATATGGTATTTTAATTGGGTTAAGGTAGGCAGCATGTATGCTCGCTCTGTCCCTGTTTCGGTTGCGTGAGAGAGAGGCTGTTGATGTTGCTTTTGCCTTTGCCACTTCTCTTCTTTTTCTTCTTTTATTGAAAGTGCCGACTCCTGCGCCAGGTGCGTGCCTGCCTGCTCACTCACTTGCAATATGTATGTATCGTATGTATGTACGAATATTTGTATGTAAGAGAGCAGCACCTCAGGTCAGTCAGTCGGCGGCCATAAGCAAAATCAAAGACAGCAAGCAAAAGCAAGCAATCAAATCAATGCTGCTGGCTGCTCGCACACGTCCGTGACTGCTCTCGCTCGCTCGCTCACTCTCTCGTCGATCGCGGTCGAGCGCGTTGAAGCGAGACAACTGCTGTTTTGATTGGCTTCTCCGCAAATGCTCTTGTTGTTGCTGTTGTTATTATTGTTTTTGCTTCTGCTGCTTGATCATTTTTCTTTTCGTTTTCGCTAAAAATCATCAGAGTTTGTACGTTGATTTTTTATATATTTTACTGCTGCTGCTGCTTATTATATTATTTCTTGTCCACAGCTAACATATTAGTTGCACATAGATACACATAAGTACGTTTTTCTCAATCAAATTGTTTGTCTGTGTGTGTTCACACGCACACACGAAATTATTGTTCAGTTTTCAGCACTTGAAATATTGTTAAATCTTTGTAATATGCCTTTTTTAAGCACTTTACTTTTGGTGCTTCGATTGCATTGGTATTGGTGCTCGCACACACTCACACAACATACGCTTTACGCGTTTTTCGACTCTTTTTGTAACTCAAGACATTTTTGGATATTTGTGGAATATCTTTTTTATTTTTTATACACATGTATGTATTTTTTGGCACTGTATATATTTCTTTGCAAGTGCAGCTTGCTTGGGGGACACTTTTGCAGTGTGTCTGTCTGTGAGTCCCAAGGTATCTTAATCAACGTACAAAAGGTATCTGCTAAATGAAATCGAAACGAGTTGCTTTCAAGTGGTTGCCCGTCGCTTGCTCTTGCTCTTGCTGCTGCTCTCTTTGCTCTCTGACGTGCACTCGTTTATTACAACTGCGAGAGCGAGATAACGTTAGTGATAGGCAGCGAGTGATCGTACGTACTCTTTTTTCGATCTCACTCTCTGAGTGCTGCTCTCTTAATCTCTCGTCGCATTTGGAATGTACGTGCCTTGTATCACTTGCTGTCTTTTTTGCTGTTTTTGTTATTGTTTTTGTAAGTGAGCGACGAGCTCAAAGAAGAAATGAAAACAAGTTTGCAATTTAATGTGCGCACTTGGCAGTCGTTGGTAATCTCTCTTTTAGGTTGTGGCGGCTCTCTTGTGATGTGCGTGTTGAAAAACAAAAAAACAAAACCTGCAGCCCTGCACGTCTAAGCACACATACATTTGTACAAATATATTCGGAAAAAAAATTATATATAACTCGCTTACTTTATATACTTGTGTGTGTCTGTGTTGGTTGGCTGGAAAAACTGCAGACGGCACTACAAAAAATAGTTGAGCTTAATAGTGTGATTAAGAAGCAAACATGCACGGAGTACTTACGATTATTGTGTATTTCTACATAAAACCGATTTTCTCGAGGCTGTTCTTTGTTGTTCTTGCTGTTGAAACAGCTGTTTTGCCACCTGTATGCCCCCACCACGTCACACGTTGTAGTTTTTCTGCTGGTCTCTCTCTCTCTCTCTATCTCTGGTCTCTTTTCCTTTCTCTTCTATCCCTTTCACGCTCGCTCCGCCTCCACAACGGTGCAGCGAAAAAGTTTCCTCCAAGCAGCGACTGCAACAACAACAGGCCGCCCGTCACAATCAGCTGTTTTTGTGCTCACTCGCTCGCCGAGCAGTGTTGGTTAGTGCGAGTTATCGATTGGTCGGGGGTGGTGGTTGTTGCTATCGGGGGGCAGACGCGCAATCGATAAAGGAAGCAACACCACAATGAACTTTAAAATTGGACGTTGACTTCTTTTTGCCATATATACATGTAGCTGTTGCTGTTGCTGGTGCTGCTGTTGTTGTTCTTGTTGCTACAGATGCTGCAAAATGGTGAGCAATTTTAGTATAAAATCACGTTTATGGCATTGTTGGCATACTTGGTTGGTTGATTGTTGCTTTTCTGTGTATGTTGGTATGTTGGTGATTTCTGCTCCGTTACGTTCTAGTTTTGACTTATTTCTCTCTTTTAATTTTCACTCTACACTTTTGACAAAATAGAAAGGGGAAAGGAATGCACTTTAGTAATTTTTGTTTTGACGTTTTCCACTCTCCCATTCAAACGCGAAACCGTTACACTCTGTGCGCTTTTTGTTTGTTTTGCGTTACGCGAACCGCCGCGATCATACGTTTTCCCCGCTCAGCTGTTTTGTGTTTACGTTACTACGTAGGTTTACTCGCTCACGCCGCTCGTTGTGTTCGTTTGCTCTCTCTCTATCTTAGTGTCCTCACTCTCTCGACTTTAAGGCACTCTCTTAAGAGTGCTCTCTTGATAGAAAGAGAAAATGCCGAGCTGAGCACACACGCGACATTATTCGCTCTCCATCATATTTCTGCCATTGTTGTTGTTGTTTTGCCTTCTTTATTTTTTGTTCACTTTTGACATTTTTGCTTACGAAAATTTTCCGCTTTCAGGTAGATTTACCGTAGCGCTGATCTTCTAACTCGCCAGCGCGCGCGTGTGTGTGTGTATGATTTTGTTTTGAGTGCTCACATTTTCGCCGTGCCTGCTTTTCAGTCTTTACCGTTTTTGCCTGGCTTATCTCTGTTCTGTTTGTTTTTTCGCTAGGAATTTGAGCCGCACACAAACACGCACACACACATACATAGGCCCGTGCGTACGCGTACGGTAAGTGCGGATGTATTCAACAATGAAACTACAAACATACATTTTCTATTTCGTTTTGCCCAACTTCCAGTGGGCAAAACAGTTAAGCAGTCAAGGGCGCACACCTGCCCGTGGGAGTGAGAGGGAAAGCAGCAAGTCCATGGAATAAACGAAATGGAGGATACAGAAGATGAGAAGAAAAAACCCCCGTACTCCCGTACAACGAATATTACTTCCCCCACCCCCAACCCACATTTCTAAATATCCAAAAAGTTGCCTAGAAAAGAGTCACACACAAAAGCCAAATTTCGCCAAGGTTAAAAAAACTTCATTAGTAATCCACAGCTGTGGTCAAAGAAATAGCACAATAAGTCTAGAAATTCAAGAATTTTATTTGTACTTTAACTAAAAACCGATTTCAGATTGGGGAAAAGGTAAGGTGAAGATGAATGTTTCTATATGAAACCAGTCAAAATGTAACTCGGGTTTCTCAATATTCGGTAAACTAACCGAAGGTTAAATAAACACCCGGAGCTGTGAAGGGCACAAAGTGCACGAAATGCTTTCTAAAGCCATCCTCCTGTTCCACCATCTGGTGTTCCATAAATCTTTTCTTTTTCAAACTCATTTCTGGTTTCTCAATAGCCAATAATTTAACCGAAGGTTAAACAATAACCGGGTGCTGTAAGGGGAGCAAAGTGCACGAAATGCTATCCAACGCGCAGACACGGGGTTGATTTCGATCAAATCTCTTCCCTTTTCATCTTCTGGTGTTCCCTAAATGTTTTCCCCTCAATACAGCATCAACAGCGTCTAGCTAAGCAGATACAAACACAATTCAGGTTGACCAAGAAGTTCCAATCAATACTAAATGCATTTTTCAAGTGCTATTTAACTTTCCGCCACTGTAAACACACTGGTCTGTCCCTGGTGATTCTGTGGTGTGTGCGTGTGCCTCGGTAACAACAAATTCGCAGTCAACTTTAAACAAATTAGCTGAAACTCATACAAACGTATACACATTCAACCGTGCATATACAAAGGTACAACCATAATACAGAGACTCGCAGCCACCAAAGAGCAATATACATTTTTCAAGTTTCGTTTTTGTTCAAATAGCATTGAGGGAAAAACGGCGAGAGGCCAATGCACTGATATATACAGCACATAGAGTGACGGCGAGGTGATGGGAGAGTCCGGAGAGCTAAAGGAAGAGGTGGATCAGGGTCATGGGACAGACAGACAGGGACAGGGGCAGGATAAGGAAATGCGAGGATCTTGACAACAGCTGGCCGCAGGCATCAGGAGCCGTCAACCGGCCAAGCAACCACGAAAAATATTTGAAACAAAGAGAACGAACCTCTATGAGGCCTACCTAACTTAAAAGGATTCAGACTATAGGATACCTGGCCTTTGGTAGATTATATTGCAAACACTCCAGGGAAAGATTAAAGGCTTTGCAATAATTTGTAAATATAAAGAAAGAGAATATGGTTGGGCAGAGAATAGGGTAAAGTCAGACATAACCAATCATCTTTAAAATCAGAGTAGCAAAGCAATCCTAAAAACTAACGAAGAACTAATACTGAGAGGTTGTGTTTTTGTAGTCCTGAGTTCCTAAATTCTAAAATTCTACTGAATCTTTACATTAAACTGGAACTGGCTCCGGGAATTAATTTATATCATGAACAAATTATTTTTAAGACCTAAATTTTAGTCAATTTATTGTGAACCTCCATCAAAATATCAAGTTAAGTTTTTATACATCATTCATAAATATAAAAGTCTTGGATTCGCTTCATCAAATCAAAATACCCTCGGTAATCTACGAGGTATTATAAATGGAAACTTTTTAAAAAGTAAAAAAGAAGAAAAAGGAAGAAAAACGTGTGCAATGGAATGCTCAAAAGAAAAGGCAAACACACGCTCACAGCGAGCACACCCCTACCCTAGGTGACTATGTAAAAATTTATAATCTCACGGGGTGAAAAATAGATGACACACACTCGTCTCCGCCCCGTATGTGTGGTGGTTCTTTTCTCGTTTCTCGATGTACGAGTGTAGCTGTGTTTGTAGAGCGTTGCAGCTGTCAGCTGTGCACGAGCAGTTTTCTTTGTGCTACAGTTGCTCTTCGCAACAACCACTACAGGAACAACAAGAACCCCGTGATAACAATAACCAATGAGGAAGTGGGGCAGCAAGAGCAACAACAAAAGCAACGCGGAGACGGGCCTCTCAACCATCTAGAGGCATACACACAAGTTATATAGGTTCTTGAGAAATCTTTGCAGCGCCCCAGAGTTGCAACCCTACCTACACTACTTCATACCAGAACGATCGATCGATTGATCGATCGGAAAATGCAAGCAAAGCCTTATGAGAACTAAACGAAATCGGAGGTTCTTATCAGGAAAAAGTATTGTATACAAATAACCAACAGCGATCGTATAGAACAGAGAATCTCTTGCAAAAATAATGAGTACTTTCCAGTAGTAACCAGTATCAAATTCGAGACGTTTCAATTGGAAAAAGCGCCATGTTATCTTATCAAAAGTAAAATGAATACATAAGGATTATAAGTATGTTCATAAGCTTAGGCAAGATTCTTTGCCCTTTATTGAACTCTCACAGATTTAGCTCAAGTTCAGA
Organism: Drosophila tani; assembly: GCA_008042535.1. Taxonomy (NCBI): domain Eukaryota; kingdom Metazoa; phylum Arthropoda; class Insecta; order Diptera; family Drosophilidae; genus Drosophila; species Drosophila tani. Next base: position 8,934 of record VNJO01010449.1, on the reverse strand, counting down.
CAGTAATGAGAGGTTTATCAATGGGTAATTATTACCTGAATTATAAGAATTAAAAAAGCAATTATTTAGTATAATCCCAAGGCCTTAGACATCACGGCCCTATTGCGGATCTCGGCAATATTCTCTGTCCAGTGTCTGCAGGCACACGCACAGTATGCACAGAATGTAGATTTAGCCAAATTGAGAGATATATATTATTTATATTACAAATAGGCTTAGCCATATTTTCCCTCATATCTAGCCACTTCGATCTATTTCATACTCCATTAAATGCAATGGTGCGACACACTGTTATAGGACTCTGTTTTTATTTAATTTTAATGTGAAATTCTCATTTCATTTAATGTGAAATTCTTATCAATCGCATCAAGTCGGTTCTTTTAACGACCATCCGTTTTCATAAGAATTCTTTAAATAAAAACAGAAACGAACAATTACTCATAATAATATCTCTTAGATCTTTAGAAGTGAATTTATTTAGTGAATATTTACGAAACATCCATGCAAGTCTCGAAATAAGTTCCATAAATCACGTGGAGTACTAGCAAAAATTACTTTGCAAACATTGCACCTACCTAAAAGTCGAGGGAAGAAAACAAATTAAGGAAAACAACAAGTGTACTTGAAGTGCAACCGACTGAGAGAGCAATAACGGCTGCGACACTTGGTTCACTCACTATACATACATATTAGTACATACGGGCGGCGGTGTGCAAGTGTGTGGAGTGAATAATCAATTGCCGAAGCCGCCGCGCCGATAATGATGATGGCAAACCGACTGGGGGTTTGGGGATCTATGGGACTGGGGACTGGGGACCGGGGACCGGGTACAGCGATTCCGGCAAATCGACGCACGCCTTATTGGTAATTACCCACACGGGAATCCCAACTGCCATTGGACATTGGACATGTACGGCCAAAGCAGCGAAAATAAATATTTCGTATTGTTTTTCCCCATCATTTCGGTGCATTTTCAATATCGAGAGAGTCAAGCAAGCAAACAAACATACTCACACACACACACTCATCTATTTTATATAATAAAAATGGCAATATTTTAAATTTTATCTTCAGCGCTGGGCTATTTATAGTCCAGAAACGACAAGAGCAGCAGCACCCACAACACAAATGCTCTCTCTCAGTGCCAGCTTTTATTTGTTCCGAGCGTGTGAGTCATACATCAAGTGGGAAATATTTCTCGATAAAAAGCTGAAAAACAAAGGTGCTAAATGCACATAAAGTTCAGAAAGTTCAGGACCCGATGAGCTTACTAATTCTTTTTAAGAAAAAGTAATTGATTATTTTTTAAGTAAACCATTGTGTAATAATTCTACGTTTGAAACAATCGGTCTCAAACAGACGGAGTTCTTTTTTTTTATAAACTCTTAAATATTTTAAAAACTTTATCGATTTAAAATCGGAATCGTATTAACCTTTTATAAAATTGGAGATTATTTCCGACTTGTGTAGAAACTTTTACTGAAAGATTTGAATTTTAAATTAGTTATAACCTATAATCAGAATAATCGCTTTAAAAAAACCTCAACTGTTAATAGTAACCTTTAAACGTACTAATTGTGCAATTAACTAAAAGTTAACTGACGTAAAATGTGATCAAACCAAAGTTCACTTCCATGCGGGGAAAATAATCAAAGCAAGTTTCTAGGGTACAATTAATGAAATATGCCAGTAATAACACAACCTATGAGGCATTCAATAATTCATCCTAAGCTTATCTGAAGGCACTGAACTCGCTGGTGTTGGCATCAGTCACAAAAAATATATATCGAAAGCTACAAAAAAACAAAAAAAAAACCAGTAAGAGAAAAAGCCACAAAAAGTGCGTACAATGAACTTGTAGCCTGTGCAAATTCTCGATTCAGAATGACTGAAGAAAAGGAGCTCACAGCTGAAGAGTCAAACTGTTCGTTCAACGACCGATCATTGCATAATTCAGATTGGCTTGCCTAATAGCGAAAAAGTGAAACGGAAATGCGTAAAGCTTTCGTACTGATACTGATACGTGTGTGTACAAAAGAGTGAAGCAATTGATTTGGAGGATCGGGAAAACATTGACCGTGAATTGGCATAAATCGAATTTCAACATATACGGACACGGCCGGCCGGGCGCAACCCAAAAGATTAGATTAGGGGCCTGTTGTGAGAGCTTATTTACGTGACAGCGTCGTCGGTTATCAATTTGCTGGAACTCAACGAAAACTAAAAAAAATAAAACAAAAAATTAACGCGTCGGAATCGCTGGATAAAGAAAGCTTTTAGCAGCTGTTGTGTTTGATGATGTCCAGAAAATCGAATTCAAACAAAACGACCAACAAAACAACTTTGAAATGTGTTTTCTACGAAGCCTGTATTAATGAGCCCCCCGCCCCTCTCTCTCTCTCTCTCTACCATAGAATCTGGTTTTGGGCCGAGCGCGGTGGAGCCAATGAAAACAAATACAACTCAACCCCTTGACAATAAAAAGCAATTTAAATTTAATCAGAAAACGCACAAAGAGGAGGGGATATGAAAATAAAACTACCGGCGCACACGCTTGCAGGGCTTTTAACAGGTTTGCCGTTAATGGTAGTAGAATTAGAATAGGGTGCCTAGTCTCAAGCTCATATTAACCAAAATACTTTAAAATAAATCTTTACCATAATACAGGGATGCCACACAAATCGCCAGAAATTTTAAATCAATTAAACGGCTGTCTAAAAGTAGGCAATGAAATATTTAAAGTAAAAAATAAGATATGTATTGCAAAGATTTCGGTGCCACCGCTAAAAATCTTCAAGTCGACCTATTTTCAAGTTTTTAAAAATGAATAATGTCTCAAGGTGATTTTAAGTTCAACAAATATTCAAATGTATTCCAATTCAAATTCCAGTACGTCAATCAAACTATTATGTAATGTTTAAAGGCCTTGGCTAATTTTATTCAAGCACAAAATTCAGAAGAACACCTCCTTAGGCCAGAAAAATCCCCCTAAACTCTTCTCACAATCAAGAAACCCGCGTTGCTGACTGGTCTTCATTAATCGCTTAATAAAAATTTAGCCGCATTTGATTTACAAAAAAAAAAAATGTATATATATAAAATAGAAGGAAAATAAATAAAACACTTCGGATGTGTGTTGAAGCAGCGGTAGACTTAAATAAATTTCGAATAAAAAACTTTTTATATGTGGTTTCGTAACGACACCGCAAGCATTGCGAGCGATATCTTCAGCACAAATACATATGCATACTAATCAACAAAAAGCAAAAGGTAGCAACAAACAACACCCAAAAAGCAAGCCCGAACCGAATGGAAAACCCGATACAAGAAATATATGGCCAGGTGAAGTGGCAGAGTGGAGTGGGGTGGTGTTTCGACTAGAAGGCTTCGCCAGTCGAAAGAGACAACCAGAGACCAGAGATTCGGACTCAGAGTCGGATTCGGATTCGGATTCAATTCGACCCGAGGCACGAGTGAGCGGCGGCGGCGCGGCGGTTAGTGCTCAAAGTTTGCTTCGAAAACTTGTCTTCCCAGATTCAGTTTGGATTTCTTCTTCTTATTGGAGCAGCGGCAAGACGAGACGACGACAACAACATGAACAAGGTGGCTGGTTTTGAAAGTCGACGTTTTCCATACCCTCTCTCCTTGCCAGTGAAGACGTCTTAAAAAATATTCAATATTTTTGAATTCGAAAACACTTTTCGATTTCAATGTAAAACTGTTACCTTTGGATGAAATTTCAATTGATTTCAAATCCACAACGATATCTGCGGTTAATAAAAAATAAAAGACCTATGCTTAATCAAAGAAGAAAATGTGGGGCTTGTTTTTGTATATTTAATTTATTTATTCAACCTTTAAATGAGTCCATTTTAAACCTATTTCAAATACATTATAAATACACCGCCAAAGTTACTTTTTGGTAAATATAAGAAGATCCTCACTTTCTGTAAGTGTATACAAATAAAAAAAATTAAAAAAACAACAGCAGTAAGCAACAGTGTTGGCAATTTGGAACTGGACTAAAAACGGACTTGAAAGAAACCAAATAACAACAATAACAATAACAAATTAACAACAACAACAACAACCGACGGAGCGAGTCGCGACGACTGCTGACTGGTATTTCCCTCTCTGGCTTGTTATGAGTCCGCTGTCTGTTGTATTTGCTTTTGTAGCCGTTGTCTTTCATTATAAAAAATGAATATACATTTTGTATATACTATATATATATTTGTACAAACATACACAACAACACACGGACAAACATTTAAATGTATCTGAGGTTATATCTTTAAAAAAAATGAAGAAAAAAATATAAGACTGAAGGTCAGTCAAATTGAGCGTACAATCAACTTTTTAATATTTCATTAAACCAATTTTACGGCTTCTTTATTGGAATGTATTAGAGGTGTGTAGTTGGAAAATTTTTTAGGGCATTCAAGAAATATATCAATATATATTATACATAAATTTAATTGACTTTTGTTTCATTTATCAGTTTAATGAAAAAGTTTTAAAGTTTTAAAAAATATTTTGTCGAGTAAAAACTAACTGCAAATGCAGAAAGCAACCGCTTTAAATATTTGGCTTTGCTTCCTTTCACTAGCTACGAGATCTGCCCCTCCTCCTTTCCCTCTCTGTCTACCCACTTAGTAGGTTGTTAATTGAACTTCCGCAGAATTCTCCACTTCTCTATGTCAGCCTATTGTGTGTGTTCCATACAAACAAACATATGTATGTCTAAAAAAAAAAGCTTTGGAAGCGTCAGCAATGGCCATCACCTTGCCATGTCTATTTGCCGGAGTTTCCGGTGTGTGTTGCCATTTTATATAGCCAAAACATAAATAATTAAATAAAGTTAAATCAGAGCAGGAGACAATGGTTTTTAAGAATCACAAGCCAAATTGGGCCATTATTAACGTACGACCTTTATAGAATAAGTGGAAAATAGGCAAGGTAAGAAGTCTAGCCTGGGGAAACTCCGACTGACCCACTAACATTTTTCTTAAAAACAGCATTAAGGTATTGTAGTTGTACTTAGGGCCTAAGGCCCACTATAAAATAATATTCACAGAAACATAGCTATAGCAAACACCAAACTCGAAACTGATAAAATACAATATAATCGCTTAGGACCCGATTTATGTTTTGTGGTTTTCTTATCAAGTACATTTTTCCAAGCCAACGAAATGTAAGACCACCGAGAGTTGTGTTAAATCAACGAAAATCAGCACTCGAGCTGCGCTTTGTAGTCGAGTTGAGTGCACCTAAAAACCTAAAACCCAACCCACAAATGAGCCATAAAAAAGCTCGCGCGGTATGCATGTGAAAAATAAAAGATACGAAAAATTATATAAACATTATAGGCGGCGAGCGGCGTTGAGTATGACTAAAGCCACCGCAAGCAACAACTACATCCACAATATAACTACCGTCGTCGCAAAAGCGAGAGCAGTAGCTAAGCTACAATTACAGCTACAGAGAGCAGTGGCAATATGTAACAAGTCGGGGTGGCAACGCGGCAACAACAAACTATAAAACAACAAGAAAAACGAGGGCTGGCTGTCAACTACTTTTTTGTAGTTGTAGTTGTAATTGTTGTTGTTGCATTTATTGTTGTCTCTTGTGTGTTGGTAATTTTAATGTTGGTTTTTTTTTTTTTGATGTGTTTTATTTTCTGGTTTCTCAGCTACGAAACTATGCCAAAGTTAACGACGGATTGCAACAATCAAAATAAATATAGTTGCGGTCAAGAAAATAGTGTCAATAAGTAAACTTTTTTAATATTAAGTTTGTCATCGTAGTTTATGTTTGGATTCTTCTTTATTTATTTAATTTTATTCTCTCTCTTGTTATTTTCAATGTGTGTTTTCTTCTTTTATAATTTTTTGTAGTGTGACCGTAGTCTTTTTTTTCTACTTAACCCTAATTTCATTTAATCTCGGCGGAATCTTAACATAAAATGCTAAATGCTTTACAAAATGCTAAAAACTATGCCATACTCGTAGTACTCAGTTAATGCTTACAAGTTTAATATATTATATTAAGAACCTTTTATTGTTAAACTGTAATCCTTGAGAGAAATTTATTTAGTTCCTTTACCTATACCTTTCGGTATAGTTTTTATAGTTTTAACCTCGGTTTAACTTGAATTCTTGTGCTAATATTTTGCCCACAGCTGTTAAGGCACAGACACAGACACAAACACAGCCACACACTCACACGCACAAGAGTGGGGCGCTGCTGGCAATGTCGTTGGCAACAATTATGCACCTAGTTGGCAATGCGCTAAAACTGATTGTGAGACTTCTGAGCTTATAAGCCATAGCTTCGGCTTAGCGACCGACTAATTGGCTAATTAGACAACAGCGAAGCGCAAAAAGAACCGATTGGAAGCGACAATTTCGATTACATGTGCCAATAAAAGAAGAGACGGGACGGGAATGGCACAAATTCGCTGACATACATTTTGTACGCGTGTTTTCGCATGGATGTGACACAAATAGATATGCGTGCTGATTGTTGTTTTTATTAAATACAATGTGTACACACCCAGGAAAACAGACAGCGGCGGTTACCACCATAAACCTATTTTTGGTGACAATTGAAGCAAAAATTTCGGGTTCGCTTTGTGCTGGCCCACAAGCGGAACCCGATAACAATTACAAAACTATTGAACCAATTAAGTTGAGGCTATTAAAGCAAACAACAACTTTACTTTGTGGCTGGAAAAACAAAAACAAAGCTCACGTCGAGAGAGCGGGAGAACGAAAGAGAAAAAGAGACTCAAGCCACAATGGCCACCGATGGATGGCAAGAGGAAAACGAAATAAAAAGATACGAGACAAAACGAAACGAAACGAAACGGCATTTGCCATATGACCATTTATGTTTTGGCATTTTTAGCTGCGTAAACATTTCCATATGCAAATATTAATGACCTTCACTTTCACCTCCCGTGCTAAATAAATAAATAGCATTGAAATGCAGAAGGGTCGACTAGAAACCAGGGTTGTCGAATACATCGCAGATAATCAGATATCGAGATTCATTCCTTGAAACCAAATTATATTCTTAGCAAATTAAAGCATTTGTATCGAAAATTTCGGGTTTGATTTAAATCTTTTCCGCTCCATTGTAGACCCCATATTGGTCGAATCGCTTTTAAGATTACCAATGTGACCGTATGAAAGAAAGAGGAAATTTAATTTAGCTCTCTAAATAATAATTATTATTATTATTATTATTTTTTTTTTTTTTAAACTGACTACCAAGTGTTTTTTTTTAAGTTAAATAATACGCTTTGATTTATATAATGGCCAGTAAATAAAGAAATAGAAAAATTTGTCCTCTGGAATCATGTAAACTAGAGGTGGAGAACTATCGATAGCACTATCGACACTATCGATGGTTTGGTGCTATCGAGCCTCCATCGATGGCAGCCCTCCACTATCGATAATTTTGCACAACGCTGCACATCATAAAAAAAATCATATTCATTTTTGAAAGTGGAAAAAAAAAAAAACTTATAGCATGGATAAGTTTCTAACAATAGTGGAAAAATGTAAAAGCAATTGTATTTTTAATTTTCGAAAATAGATTAAATGAAATGTTTTATTAATTTGTATAACAAATGAAATGTATTTTTATTTTATAGGATTCCCACATACAATAAATTTTTGTTTAAATTTTACTTAATAGTTTTTTTACATTTAATAGTTAAAAAACATGACATTATCGATAGCACTATCGACACTATCGATGGTTTGTGAAAAACAATCGCTTGCCATCGATGGCGCCGACTATCGATAGTTCTCCACCTCTAATGTAAACAATATTTATCTGATTTCAAAATCATCCGATACTTGTAGCTTCAAGAATGTGAACAACCCTAGAACACACACACCCACACGCACTAGATTGCAAACAACTCATAGCAGCATCGATAGGTGATCAGCTGAACGACCAGTTGATAAGCTTCGATTAATTTTCACGTTCCCATACATGTCCAGTGACTGCTTTAAAAATAAATTAACTCGTACCCAATATTGCGGCGGCAACTTCCAAATAAATAAATAAATAAATGTGTATCAACTCGTACATGTATGCAAGTTTATGTACATATGTATTGTATGTACTAATAATCTGAAACAAATAGCAGTAGTAGCGAAAACAGCAGCCATCGAACTGAAGCGTGGCCTTCTCTCGCTCTCTCACACACAATTACTGTAAATAGGTAAAATAACAAGAGACAACCGAGAGCAGTTGCACAAATATTAAGAAGCACACAGTCTATCTGTCTGTCTGACAGACAGACAGACAGGCAGATAGGCAACCATACAAGCCGAAGGTATTACGGTAATCAATGTCAAATGCTGCCGATTTTGTGTCTCCTACAATTGTATTGGTGTACTCCAACTGAAAGCAATAAAAACAACTTTGGAAGAGCGACACACGCTCCCATAAAAACCGAGAGAGAGAGAGAGAGAGAGAACGCGATACGCGTCAAATGTCAAAAACGAAAAGAACTACATACATATGTATGTACGAAAAAACCACAATCGACCCAGTGTTGTTGTTGTTCTACTTGAGAGAACGAAACGAAATGAACGGTATTGAAAGCTAAAATAATATTTACATTTCTTATATTTGTGTTTCATAGTTTTTGTAGATTTTAAGCTGCGAGTAAGCTTTTCGAAATGCCAGCACACACACTCAGGCATACATATTTTTGTATATGTATGTATGTGTGTACATAGCGGATATAAAAAGGCACCACTTGTTGTTGGCATGATTGAATGCAGTGTGTGCGAGCGGGATGGCATGTTGTAGTTTGCCAAAGCAAGGTAAGATCGCCACCAATACACCAGCAAATGCAGCTCACATACACTCACTCAATATACTTTCACTTCTTGGATTGAGTTTTTTTTT
>VNJO01010446.1:0-12432 GCA_008042535.1 Drosophila tani | reverse complement strand
TTAGGTAATTAATTTGGTTATACTTAGACGAAGACTAAAGTATTTAATATCAGTCCTTTAACTTTGAGGTCTTCGCAAATCAAAGTCTTACTAAAAATTATTTCCTGCATTTCTCTTCGATTTAAAAATGCTTTAAATTTATTTATGCAAGTTCTACATATTTTTTCCATATATTTATGCATTCACATAAATTTTCGCATTTCCCAAAATGTTACCCTATGATTTACACATGTACATTTCGAATAAAAAATGTCCAAAATGTCCCTTCCCCCAAAACTAACTAACAACCGCTCACGAAATGCAAGTAAAATTAAACTTTTGTAAACGCCTCATGTTCGTGTGCCGCAAATTGTTTCCGGGGATGTTGTCGAGAAGTTCTTTCGTTGTTCTTGTTTAGTTATGAATCATAACGACGCACACCCAGCGCTATAACAACGGGAGAAACAGCCCGAAACAAACCATAAATTGTACCATTTTACTCTTCTCCAGCGCAGACAAGGGTGTTTGCCAATGACTCACTATGTTTTTTGTTTTTCTGGTTTTCTGTGTTTTTTTAACGTATTTTGAGGGGGTGTGCTGAAGTGACACTCTTTCTAATTGCTCGTAGCACCCCCAGACCGAATTCGACCAGTGAAATGTTCAAGAGTCATGAGGCATTCGACTTGCCAGCAAAACTTGAGTTTCCATTATTTTCTGCCATTTTATTTCGGACTTTATTTATGCTTAGACAACTTCGACTTGTGCATATAGAGTACAAATAATATAAATAATTCAGGGCGCACGGGAGAGCGCACACATTTGCATTGAGCGTCGAGCAGCAGAAAGTTTCGGGCCCTTGGTAAATGCATTACAATGCTACGAGGGCGTTGCGGGGGAGCATAAAAATTGTGCAAATACTTGTGGCATATGTACACACAGAGAGAAAAAGTATTGAATAAGAATTATACTTATTACAAATTATTTTTCGAAGACTAGAATTAAAAAAATCAATAAAAATCAAAATATTTTTTCAGCACACCCGACTTCTATTACAATAAAATTAATACCAAGAATAAAGTCAAAGTGTTCTTTAAATAATTTAGAAAAGACTACCATTATTATTGCCTTTAATTATTGTTTTAAATTAAATAAGTGCACATATTTACCTTAATAATTTAAATTTAATAATTTTATTAACTTTATTTTTGAACATATTTCTCTCCATCTGCATCCTGTATGGCCATGTGCATATCCATGGCCGCCCCCACATGTGGGTTAGTCTGTCTAGAGAGAATCATTGCCAACTATTGCTCCACATTTCGGTAGGCCCTTATCCCCATTCCCCCCCCCGGAATGGAAGGAGCATGTGTCCAATGGCTGGCATACATATGTACGGGCCCATGTAGATGCAATTGCACTTGGCTCGGGCTTTGGCTCTAGTTGGAGCCTTAACGGCAGCTTAGTCTCCAGCCAGCCATACCTGACACCCTGCCAAACACACCTGGAAAAACACAGTGCATGGCACACTCTCGCCCTCGCACAAACACTTTCCTCTGCCATCGCACATGGCAAATGCAAAGTTTTCACATTGAATTTTCCGGCGCAGCGCATCCGGTGACAAATCCTTGGATGGGCTTCCATGTCTCTCTGGTTGTGTGTCTCTGGTGAGTGTGTTTTGGGTGGATGGATGAAAGTGTCAGTTATCCCAGTTACAATTCCCAGTTAGATCTGGCCAGAGAAAGAGTGCAGGCTTTGAAAAACAGAAATGTGATTTATATTTTTTGAGTTTACCTAAAAGGAACTTCAGCGATTCTTATTGATTATTATTTTACTAAAGATACAGTCTTCATAATATTCCATTTTGTTTTTTATTTATTCACAATCCTGCTCAACCTTTTCCCTAGGAATTCTGTCAGAGTATTTTTTAAGTTCTCCCAGTCTTAAGTTCAAGCGAAGAATTTCTAGTTGCAGTAACTTCTTTTTTCGTGCCACGAAACTTTGTCGAGCGTAAAATGTTACGACGCGAATCTGTTTTCCTTGCTTCTGTTGTTTTTGCTAGAGAGCAGCCACAAGGATGTTTTTATTTGCACACGGGGACATTTGCAATTCCAGTTGGGCGATGGCTCATTAAGCAGCAGCAGCAGCTGAAAAAGGATCCGGAAGCAGGAGTCAAGGATCTGCCAGCTGTCAAGCTGCTGTGTCAAATGCTAATTAAAATCAAGCGCCATTCGCTTGTTCAAACACAAATCCTATCCGGGAACAGGTAAACTGAAATCGGGAGCCACGGCAGGCAGGCAGCCAGACAGACAGGACACCGTGACCAGGCGCCATCATCATCATTATCCCTGTCATCGTCAACAGCAATCAAGATAAAAGATAAGTTAAATGCCGGGACGGAGGTAGTGGCAGTGGCAGTGGAGTGGAATCGGGACTCCTGGATCCTGCCTCACTTTGTTGCTTGTTTGTTTTGTAATAAAGTCCTGCAGGGTAACCACGACCCCTTCGCCGGCGCCACCACGCAGCATCAAAGAAAACTTGGGCTTTTTGGGGCTAGTGATTTGAACGCTTGATTGCTTTCAGTCAGGACAAGGACGAGGACGATGACGAGAACGCGGACGAGGACGAGTACGTGCCAAGCACCCAGGATAACGCCCCCATAACAGTGTGTTCATGTTAATTTCTATCTGCCTGATTGCTGGGGCCCTGCCTTTGGCCTCTTTCCCGAACACGTTCGCCTCATAATTTCGGAGTGAAAATTTTCAATTAAACTTAATTGCATTAAAAGCGAAGGGTTCAATCTGTCGTTATAGTCGTTGTCCCGTCCTGTCCTCCGTTATCCTTGTTTTTCGTTGTGATAACGATTGGGTACGATCCACCCCCTTGGCGACCCCCGGCTTCCCTTCATTAGTTTGTCCCCGGCTTTTGTTGTAGCTTTTTACGGTCCCCGAAACTTTTTACGCTGCAATGCGTTTTATTTTACGAAACTTGGTGGGCAAGGGGGGACAGGGTTTCAATTTTGGGGATGCAGAGAGAACGAGAGGGTTTCCTTTTTTTATGGGGGAGGTGCGAGTTCTTCGTGCGTGGGTGTGATATGGACCCCTTTTGGAATATGGGATAATTTACTTTCGGCCCCGTTTTATGCCCACTCATAAGTCATTAAGTTTTTCCCGCCGCTGGAATATTATTTTGAATTGGTTTCGGTCGGTGGCAAAATTTTTGATTAAAATTCATGGCGTCATAATTTGTGAGCTTAATAGCGGTATTAAAAAATATATATAAATAAAAGTGGAATAAAGTGAAATGAAAATGTGAACAGAATGTTGGCAGTTGTTTATTTATTAAAAGATTTAAGTATTTTTGTATGTTGCAGATGAAGTCATGGTAATTGCCAAATTAGGTTTATTCTTTGTTTATTTATTTTTTTGATTATTTTAAGCCCTAAGAAAACAGGCTGATGGGATCCAACTATACTTATTAGTTAATTAATTAATTAATTTACCGAACCCATTTATCAGGATCAAAATCATCCGAATGAATTTCCTAACCACTGAAGTAAGTCAAACACCCTGATGAATACATATTACCCTAGGAAAAATTATTCCACGCAAGGACCAATCCCCCACTACACTTGTACAGTCCTTGAGAGAGATAGAGAAGGCTGGAAAGGCAAGAGGTGTAAGCAGGAATCCCTCTCCAGTATCGGAATCCGTTTCAACACCTACACAGTGCCCACAAAAAGGACTTCCACTCAATCTAAGCGTTGGGCAAACATTTTTGTCGCACTCTCTTAGTTTTTTTTTGCTCCACGATTTTATTTTCTTTTTGTTCCTGTGTAAATTGCAACGCATAAATCTTTGTGACAAACAGACAGAGAGATAGAGAGAGATGGGGAGGGAGAAAGTCAGATGAAGAGGACGAAGGACAAACACTCAAAAACACAATAGAAGTGACGCGACAGCCATTTTTCAAAAACAAAACATGCATCACAAAGCGTTCCAACATACAAAAAATAGAAGCGGAGGGAAAAATCTGCAGGCGGCGGAGGGGGAAGTGTGAGCAGAAGTATTCCGAAAAAAGCACTTGATGGTCTAGAGAGAGACGGGCGCAGGCCAGATGAGAGAGAACGCATGATTGTCTTAATGGCTTCGACATGTTTGCAAAACGACTGTCAAAAGCAGGCTATGGAAATGGCAATGGCAATGGGCGCACACACATCGACGTGGTCACGGGGAGACGAAGATGGAAGTGAAAAGCTAGAGCTGCAGCTGGAGCTTCGGCTGAATTTGAGGCTGGAGCAGTACCAGCCCCAGAACATGGCATCAAATCACAGAATCTGGCATTCACAGTTCCGCTTCAGTCACTCAAAGTCCTGCCCGGGTTTTCCCCTCCGAATCTCTGGCTGTGTCTTTTCGATTTCTCGCTTCGTCTTCGCTTTTGCCTGTCGGCAGCTGTGAAAGCGATTAGGGATGGAAGAAGGCTTTCGATTAAAGATGAGTAATCGATTGCACACATGCTGTAAGCGATTATTGGCATAAGTTATGAAGTTTTGGTAGAATAGAATAGAATAGGTTGGAGTGGGTTTATAAAAAACAAAAGGTTTTCTTAGTTTGTAACCAATGAAAGATTAACATTTTTAGGTGATCAATTTAATTAAAAATCTCTTATTTTCGTTATTAGGCTTTTATTAGGAAAGTCAACCTTTAATTGAACCTTCGACGGTTTTCTTTTTAAGTAAAAATAAGACTTCTTCGCTGATTAGTTGGCCTTAGTGAAGATATCTTTATAAATATAAAATTAATAGAAAATATGGTAATAAAACTTTTTCAAAAATCATTTAGTTTCTAAAGAAAACACCTTAAATGTTGCAATTAAATCTGGTTCCGATATAATATTAAAAAATCCGTCTCGTGACACGATGCCATCCGTAATGGCGACACACTTGAGCTTGTCATATGTCTACTTCTTGGATGAGTTTTCTTCACTCGTTTTTTCGGCGGCTCCTGCATCACAAATCTATGTCCTGACAGCAAAGTCACTCAGTCAGGCAGCCACACACTTGATGTGCCCCAACCCGCCAGGCATCCAAATTCCACTCCCGTGGCGTTGCTCCCCCTGAAAAAATAGGAAGACGAACCGAAACCCAATCGCACACTTAGGCATGTTCGGCCTGGAGGGCCTATACACACGTTGCAAATTGAATTTTTCACCTGAATGCGTTGCAGGGGAGTGGGGAGTGTGATGGGCGACAGGGAGACAGGCAGCTCGTCTGTCTGCATGTGTAATTATCGTTATCGATATCGCTCATACGCCCAGTTGGCTGCTCTTGCCGCTGTCGCCGCTGACAAACTCTGACAAGTTGCGTTAAACTGCTGGAGCGAGGCGAGCATTTAACCCTCGTTAGGCAAAATCGAAATTAACGCCGCCACATTCGTCCTGGCCATGTGAAAAAGGACACTTTTAATGCGCACCCCTCACAGCTTTCAGCTCGGCCTATGAAGTTATTAAAAGTAAATTAGGGTTGCTAACCAGCAGAAACCGAAACCGAAACCAGTTCTGCTCCTTCTCTTAGCTGAATATATACCCGCCGCCCACTCCATTTTATCCTTTATCCTGCTTTGTTTAGGGTTGCGTGCCTTTGACGCATTTCAGTTGCTTTTGCTTTTGTTATGTCTGCGTCTGGTTTTGTTTTTGGGTTCTCGGGTTCTCTTGTTGTGTTTTCTGCTTAACTTAATTGTCAACAAGGGAATTTTTAAAACTATGCCGTAGTTTCGCTTCTCTTTGGGATTTATGCTGCAAACTTTCAATTATTTTCAGATTTGTTTAATTAATGGCTTACTTCGGCCGGTGGCAGTGGAATGTCCTGTATAAATTGATTTTTAAGTGGGGGGTTCTCGGAATTGTCTGAAGCGATGTGTCAATCATCGCCTGATTATGAATGCAACTGGGTTACGAAAGAGCTTTATGAATAATTCAGGGTATTCGCTTGAATGCCTAGAATTGGGTTGGCGAAGAAGCAATTTCTCTGTAAATGTTTGAGGGAATATGTAATTTTTGAATATTATTCATAAGAAGATGAGTATTATAGTTTGGTATTTACATAGTTTGAAGTTCTTTAGATAAATTATACATTTATAATTTCAATAAATAACACAGACTATTTTGTAGATTCATTTACTTAGAACTTTAAAGTATTTTAAAGATTTACTTCTTCAATTTATATTTAAGAATGATTGAACGTTTGCCGGAAGTGATTTATTTTATTTTATTTACTGAAATTCCCACGACATTTCAAGGCTTTTACTTTGATTTCCAAGGATATTCAATTCCCCATTTTCAGCCGAAGGACTATTAAGAACCTTCTGCTTTTAATTATGATTTTTCATTTACTCCAAATCCATCACATCCACATTTTCCAGGGTATCACATTTGAATTCCTTTCCAATCAACCGCAAAAACGAAGCTTAGTCACTGCATTGGGCAAATAAGTTTATAGCTTTGGCAAAGCCGCAGAAAAGAGGCAGACAGGCGCCTGCCATCGTGGCACACACACACACTTTTAGCCTGAGACGAACACACAGATACACCAGCCATACAGAGACAGGCATCGGCACACCTTTGAAGTGCAACGTCGAGCCGCGGGCCAAAGTTGAAAAGTGCGCTTGTTAACATTCCTTAATTGCTGTTGTTGTCACAGGAGCGAAAGAGAGGGGCGATAAAGGACCAAAAGAGACACGGGGAGACAGGTGCCAGGGAAGGATGGAGAAGGGCAGGGGAAGCCAAGGGATCCCCTCAGCAAGGATGTCGACAAGGCGACAATGACGAGTGCAATTATACAAAAACTACTTAGGCGCGCTTCCTGCCTGCCTGGGCGCTCGTGAAAGAGACAGACTCAGGAAGAAGGGAAGGAAAGAGAGGGCCGATGTCGTTGCAACAAAATTGAAAGAAAATTCACTTTCGCGTTTGTAAATTTGTCAACATCCTTGAGAAAAGCAGGAGCGCAAGCAGTAGAAAATAGCTCGGGGCTGGCAGTGACAAGTGCAGGATGCAGGCCACAATGCAATTTCAGTTAAGTCTCTTATAATAGGAAACTCAAGCACTTTGGCTCACAAACAGCCGGCCAAACGGTGACGGGAATAAGGGAACAGGAATAGGAACTAGGAATGGGATAAGACACTGTCGGAAATAAATAATTAAATATTATATTGTATTTTTTTTTCAGAACAATATGCAAGGCTCTAGGGAAATGAGAAGTATAAATGTTAAAAAAAAGTAGGGAAGTCTAAAAATAGATTTTTAATATTTGTATTACTTTTTATAGGGCAGAATGTGAATGTATTTATAAATAAGCTTGAAAGTTCTAATGAAAATAATGCTAAAAAATTGTTCTATATAATGTTTGCTATTTTATCCCGTAATAAGTCACCTTATTTTTCGTAATTTCTATTTTTATTTTTCCTCACAGACTTTCCAAATAAACTTTCATTGCACTTTTTTGTCGCAGTGCACTGTCAGTCATTGTGTTGCCTAACTACATTTGTCATTAAGTCAATAAGCGCATTGTGCTTAAATGCACATAAAATAAAGCCTACACAATGGAGAGCCGAGCAAAGCCATAAAACGAGCATAACCTGAGAACCTAAAAGGAAAACCAGGATGGGGGATTTTCGGGGACAAAAAGAGGACCAGGACAAGGGCGATACTGAGAGGAAGGATCCATCTCATGTGCTGGCGACAAAGCCGATTTATGCCCAATTGGATTTGCTGCTAAGAGCCACAATTCATGTTTTTATGACCGGATGCCTATTACCCAAAAAACCCGAAACGAAACGAAACGAGACGCAACTGTTGTTGTTGTTTCGTCTTTTTTAATAAATATAAAATGTCCTGACTGGCCATACAAAAGGTAAGTCAACAAGGGCGAGGGGAAGGGAATGGAATGCTTAGCTTAGGCCATTGATAAGCAGCTTGGACCCGGGTCAGCAGGCATGTCCTTTCTTTCTTTTCATTTCATTTCTTTTCTTTTCTTTGCTTATATATATATATCTTTTTTTTCGTGCGCTCATATCAACAATATCCCTGTCGTCGGCCTTTCATTCGATTTGCTTGTTAAAAAGCTCAAATTTTATGGCCTTTCCGTATCTTATTCTTGTTTGGCTTCTTCTTTTTTCGCTCTTTTTCTGGGCAACAAGTGAGTTTATCGATTCGACGGCAAAGGACAATAAAATGGGCTTGGCTACAATCTGCTGTCCTGGCAATTTTTGTAGCGTTCATCATCGGGCCAGCTTTGACATTGATAAATTATGCAGACTTCTAGGCTATTTCCAGCGCAACAAATGGCCAAGTCGGAAAAGTGCTGCTGCTGTCCCGTGATTTTACCCGCCAGAGTCAGAGGCAATGAGTTGGCAAAAATTATAAGTCATAAAAAGCCAGCAGCAAAAGGGTTAACAAATGCCATTTAAAATTTAAGTGCCCCAGAGATGAAGCCGCTTAAGGATTGGGTGGCTGGGGATTGCCTTGATAAGAGTTTTCGAGTTAAAGTTTTATGGAGCGACTCTGGCAGAGAGATGTAACAGCGGAGGGAATATTTAAATAGATTGAAGAGGGACCTAAATATGGGAAATTCTAGTGAAATTGAGCTGATATTTTTAGAGAAACTTAAACTTTAAATTTATTTAATACGGCTCTCTTCTAGAATATATTTACTGCCTTAAAATTCTTATAAATTATATCAATACAATTTTAAATAAACATACTTAAAGTTAAATATTCAGATTTTGATATTGTTAGCAAGAATATAATAAAATAAACCAACTAGAAGGTAATAAATGGAAGAAGCAAATAAGAATAATGTCGGAAATATTTTATAATTTCTGTAAATACCCATCTTTAGTTATTTTAAGCCCATTATTCAAACAAGTAGTTATGCGGAAATGAAGTTCTCCAATTATAAACTTCATTCTCCCATTTTACAAATGCTTTCATTCGGTCTGTGTAATAGTTCTGGGGGGAAACTTTTACGCCCCCTTCAATTTCAGTTTGTCAGCTGCAGCTCTTGCCTCATCCACTCAATTTCGTTCGTTTCTGAACTTCCATCTGCTGCACTCAAATTTATAACCTACATTTAACATTTGCTGCACTTAAGCAAAAAAAGAGGGCCAGCCCTATACATAAGCTGCTTACGCCAACGCCCTGAAATTTTTGTTTATGAATTGACAACTTTGACATAATTGACTGCCGGCGAACTAAGGAACCAAAGGAAAAGGGCTGCAAAAAAATAAATAAAATTGCAGCAACCCATAAACACCGCAAGTCCTTGAGTGGCAACCGGAGTGGGGGCTGGCGGGGTGAAAAAAAGGAAGAAAAAATTAAAAGCCCCGCAATGCGATGACGATAATGAAGAGGGAAAAATTACAATCTGGAGCAGGGACCGCAAGGCGACGAAACCTGTCAAGCTGGCTGGCTGGCTGGCTGGCCCCGCCGCCGACTATTTTTATAACAATTTGATTATATTATGAATTTAAGCATTTTTCTTCCGCGTTTTTGGGGTCGTCATCTTCATTAGCGCATTAAAATGTCAATGACACTTGGTCCGCAGGTCCCGGGATCCCTTTCTGGCTGCTCCCCAGCCAAAGGGTAAGTATTTGAAAAATGCGCGAGAAATGCGAGCAGGGAAGAGAAAGGGAAGTACCAGACATCATCACTGACCGCATGGCATTCTCTTTTTTTTCCACACTTTTTTCCGCCGCCTTCACAGTGCTTTATGATTGCTCGATGGCGCCACAGACGAGCTGAGGAAAAATAAGGAGCAAGGATGAGGAACTGCGACCGGGACTTGTCGTAAAAAATATGCTCAACACTTGTTTATGTCGCCATATTCGGGCACTCTACAGAAAGGATACAGTGGGATGTCAGGGGTTAGGAAAAGGGTTAAAGGCTGTGATTATAAATAATTTCTAAAAGAGTTTTGATTTAATTAATGTTTATTTATAACTTGGAAAATTAGTGTTTCATCCATTATTAGGCTCTTGTTTTATTTTTAAAAAAGTAAACTCATTAGGCGACTTGGAAATTCATAACTGATTTAAGTTTATTTTTAGTGGCCTTTCCCCTTTTACTTTTTCCCCAAGCTAACATAACTTTATATTTATTCTCTTAATTTTTAAAACCCATTATTTTTTAGGATTATCTTTCTGGCTATATTATAATAACAAATTTCGAAATACGAAACTTTCTTCTCCACCGTCGAGAGTAGGAAAGTTTCGCCGTGCTTCATTATGGAACTGCTCTCTCCTGGCCTGGCCATTGTTGATGTTTTTTGTTTCCCGTATTTTTGCTAGCGGTAATTTTTTCGCCTCTTTCATTTTTTAATGGCAAACTCGAGCACTTTAAAGTTTTGATGGCCACACAGCGCCTTGGCAGCTGCTTGAGCTTCGGCTTCAGCGTTTTTACTATGGCAATTCATTAGGCTCAATTGCCCCCGCTCCTTGGCGTTGATGTTGTTATTTTTATTGCTGTTGTTGCAGTTTCTGTGTTACCCGCTGTTCTATTGTTGTTGGCCTAGTTCGGCCCGTAATGAAGTGAATTATGTTTTCACATGGCAAACACTCGAAGCCCAGCGGGTAATCGCAGGCGAGGGGCGAAGGCTGAAGAGGATTAGCGTTGATAAGCCTTGTTTTGGCCCTGGCACAAAGGATCGAAGGGATATCGCTTAATTAACTTAATCAAAATATGGCGATTATGAGTGGAGGGGCCCATAGTTGTGAGCTCTCAATGGCATATCCTGCATGTCCTTTTGTGGCCATTGTTTGCTCAGTGCGTTTGCCCCACAAACAAATAAACAAGCGCATTTGTCTGTGCGCCTCTCGCTTTTATTTGTATTATGACAGCCGTTCAATTGATGCAGAAATTAATTAAAATTTTCCCTCGTGTGTCCATTGTGACCGTGTGTATGTGCTGGTGTAATAGGAATGTGTGCCTGTATTGTCCTTTGGCCTAAGGCTAAGATAAATTACAATTTACCAGGACCGGCGCTGTGAACACAAGTGGAAACTGGTAATTGCTTTGCAAGGGCAATGTGTATGCAAATGCAGTAAAAACTGGCTAAAATAAACAGGTGACTAGTTAGAGGCTTCCAACAAACTGAATATTATTTTTAGAAGATTAAATTTAGGCATTTTTAAATCCAGGTAGCGTTTCTCTGTTAATTTGTGCTTTCAATATATTAATAGTTGCATTAAAATTGAGTACTAACAAGGATAAATAACTCTCTTAAATGTCTTTTTTATAATTATAAGCAGAATATTTTATTTTATTTCCTTAATCTCCCTATTAATTTCTCTTCGGCAGTTATCACTGTGCCTAATAAACTCCCAAGTAAATATATTCTTCTTACCAGCTGGCTGTCAATTTCTAAAATATTTCTATATTTAATAGACTTCAAATTAATTCCATATTACTTTATTACTGGCTGGCTGGGTCGCTTTCCCTTAAGGAATAAATACCTTCGGCTTTTCAATTAACTAGAGGCTGGCCCAATAATACCTATTCTCCTGAGTGAGACCCCCGCACAGACCTAGACGCAAAAGAGCAAAATTCGTTGCAGGCCCTTTCCCAGCTATTTCGGAGAAAGTCTTAAAGGCAAACTCCGGAGTCCGCTCCGACATCTAAAATAATTTAACCCTTTTTTCCCCCTTTCTTTTAAAGTAATTTAACCCTCTAAGCCCCAAGAGTGCCTTGAGGCACTCATTACATTATTTACAATTTTAAAAATAATAAACGCTATTTCTACGTTTAAATATTTTTTAGCCGTTAAGAATAGATGCTCAATTATGTATAGAAGCTTTGAAAGCTCTCAGAAGCTTTTAACGGTACTTTTTGTTTATACTTGCACAGAACATGTGTTTCGCCGCGTGTGAAATTTGAGCTGCAGTGAAGTGGGATTTCTTTTGAATATAAAAGTTAAAATATAAAACTAAACCAAACCATTAATTTTTTACTGAGAGGTAAGTTAATTTAGTATTAAAATAATATTACAGATATGCAAATATGTAATTGGTATGCATTGTATCAGTGAAATAGTGATAAGTGCCTTGAGGCATCTTTGGGGCAGTAAGCAAACTTTTGTTCCAAGTAGCTATTTCACAATTATTTGCAATCTGCAGTGGTTTAAAGAGGTTTTTCTTAATAAAAATTCTTAAATTAGAAAATATGGCAAATCGAAAGCGCTTCAAGTTATCCGACTTGACAGATGATCAGTTAATGAAATTATTTGAGTCAGTCCCGTCAGATGAGGAGGTCTCAAATATTTCTAGTGACGACGAGGACAATGATTTAAATGTGGTGGAAGCTCTAAACGCTGCATTAGAGGAAGCCGATTCTGTCTCTTTTATAGTTGGCAATAAGGAAAATGTTTTAAATAGTGCCCAGGATCCTAAGTCTACTGGAAAGGCTACA
>VNJO01010445.1:0-17220 GCA_008042535.1 Drosophila tani | reverse complement strand
AGGCATCTCCGACCCCATAAAGTATATATATTCTTGATCAGCATCACCAGCCGAGTCGATCTAGCCATGTCCGTCTGTCTGTCTGTCCGTCTGTCTGTCCGTCTGTCTGTCCGTCTGTCGGTTTCTACGCGTACTAGTCTCTCAGTTTTTGAGCTATCGAGCTGAAACTTTTAGCATAGTCCTATTTCTTTAGCACGCAGTATATATGTCGGAACGACCGGAATCGGACTACTATATCCTATAGCTGCCATAGGAATGATGGCGAAATTAATGTAAAAAAAATTTTAACTTCTCTGTTTTTCAACGTATTTTAACAAATTTTAAGATATAGCAGTTTTTTAAGGTTCTAGAATTACGGTTTTAATTTCATTAAGATCGGTCCACTATATCATATAGCTGCCATAGAAGCGATCGGTCGATTTATATGAAAATGTAAAATTCTACATGTAAAATGTAAAATTTACAAAATTGGATGTTTTTTCAACATTACTAAAATGGTTCGATTTTCAAAGATCCAATTGCCGACTGCAAGGGTATACACACTTCGGTTTACCGAAGTTAGCTTTCTTTCTCGTTTTTAGTTTATTTTGAATCACTGTCACACGCTACATGTCGCACGCGACACTTTTTACCATCATATTTATTTTGTAGTTTTTGAACTTTTTTAGTAATTAGACGTGCAGAAAATGTACTTAAATGATTTCTAGTATTTTTTATCAACTTCAGTCACAAACTAAAAAAAGTCTTAACAAAGTAATACATTAAAAGGTATATTTTTATACCCTTGCAGAGGGTATTATAATTTTGACCAGATGTTTGCAACGCAGTGAAGGAGGCATCTCCGACCCCATAAAGTATATATATTCTTGATCAGCATCACCAGCCGAGTCGATCTAGCCATGTCCGTCTGTCTGTCCGTCTGTCCGTCTGTCCGTCTGTCTGTCCGTCTGTCTGTCCGTCTGTCGGTTTCTACGCGAACTAGTCTCTCAGTTTTTGAGCTATCGAGCTGAAATTTTCAGCATAGTCTTATTTCTTTAGCACGCAGTATATATGTCGGAACGACCGAAATCGGACTACTATATCCTATAGCTGCCATAGGAATGATGGCGAAATTAATGTAAAAAAAAATTTAACTTCTCTGTTTTTCAACGAATTTCTATAAATTTTAAGACATAGCAGTTTTTTAAGGTTCTAGAATTACGGTTTTAATTTCATTAAGATCGGTCCACTATATCATATAGCTGCCATAGAATCGATCGGTCCATTTATATGAAAATGTAAAATTCTACATGTAAAATGTAAAATTTACAAAATTCGATGTTTTTTCAACATTACTAAAATGGTTCGATTTTCAATGATCCAATTACAGACTGCAAGGGTATACCAACTTCGGCTTACCGAAGTTAGCTTTCTTTCTCATTTTTAATGAAAATTCAATTTTCTTTCCGTTGCTATTAGAAAAATATTTATTTTAATTTTATACAAATAAAACTAAAAAAAATATTTTAGTTTTCAACTTTTTGGCAAAAGTTGACCTTTCTGGAGAATTGTGCATATTCATTTATAAACAAATATTTTGTCTTTCAACAGAGGTTTAGTTAACAATGAAAATATGGCACACTCGAGGAAATATTTTCATATACAACAATAAAAGTAACAATTGCCACTTGAGTTCAATAAAAATAATTTGCAATGCGAGGTTCAAATTCTCTTATAAGCTATAAGCACCACACATAAATATAAATATCTGACCACAACTATGTGTTTGTTTACGTCGTTTTACAGCAAGCGCCGAATACTTGACCAAGATCAACAAGAACAACTTCAAGCCGCCGGTCAGCGAGCATGTTAAGGATATAGTGCGACGTAACTTCACGAATGAGATCGAGTTCTATCAATTTTGCCGCCAGAGACTGCACAAGCAATATCTAGCTGCCCACTTACCGCAGCGAATTATCACAGACTCGGCACATCTTCCCGCCCTGATAGGCAATTAAACTATACTTTGGACAAAGCACGAACAAATGTAAAGAACAAAGACGAAAGACAAAATCAAACTCGAAACTGTAGTCAGCTAAGTTCCCCAATATGTTGTAGCAAATTGATTGTTTTCTCTTGTGTATATTTCAAAGTGGATATCAAAAATATGACACATCCCTCTTATATTTATATTGATTAGTGAGTACTTAATGCTAGAAAGACCTGAATTTGTATTGTGATGTCTTCAAGTGAACTGTTGAAATTTTTGTTTTAGTATTTTAGTTTTAAGATGCTTATGATAATACAATGTATAAACTAATAAAATAATATTTTAAGAACACTTATTCTTTGTACTATTTGACTTTTAAATGGCGGTGGAAAATAACAAGATATGATTAGGAAATAACTCAAAATAACGACTTTTAACATAGTAATACATAACATAAGGTTAACAGTAGTACAGTAGTATATAACGCAACCTAACGAGAATTCATAATACATATTGTCAGAAAATATAGTTTATTAAAATATAGATACCAAAAAAGCAGTGGAAAGTGAACACACATTTGGTCGACTGCCTTAACAAGAACTGGGTATTCTCTGCTCGAGATGTATTACTCTAACTTAAAGCACTTGTTGATCATAGTCGGGTTCTCACATCGATTGATAGGACGCTTCTTGCTGTGAATGGATTAATTGAATATCATTAATTGATGGATCACAAATGGTTTAAACATTACACCCACCGCTTATCGCCAAAGAAAGCGAACGCCTTATCTGATTTCATAGCCTCCCAAGGTCCAGGTATTACCCTCTGCACGCGTATAATATTAGATCCGGAGTATTCGCCGTTGGATACCTCTGTGATTCTTTGCGGTTCCTGAATATACACCGAATAAGGATCCATTTCAATAATATTTAGGATGTGTTCATCATGTAGCTGTAGCCAATCCGGGTCCTCTGATCGAAGGCCCAATAGATTAGGAGCCTGCCGTTGTACTGCATTTGCGAAAATAACATCCAAAGCACAAGCGATTGGATGTTGATAAACTGCCACATGGAGGCGCGATCTTGCCTCGAACAAACGATATATACGATGATAGTCTTGATAGCGATACTCGATGCGTTGACGATCGGACGATATGCGCGACTGAAGAAATACATCGTCAAAATCCATTTCTTCGGAGCTAAGGACATTCAGCCGCTTGTTATCGCGGCGAAGATAATCCCACTTATCCACATCCAAGCCACAACGGCGATTATGAACGATGTCGAAAATATAGCTGTGTCCCAACATAGGAAACGTCAAAGAGTCGCTGCAGCCCAGAATCAGAGCCTTTATCAATTGAACTCCCCGTCCACTGCCCTCATCTCTCAAGGAGACCAGCTCCAGGTTATGGGCGTCGTTGAAGATGCGATCCACACAGGCCAGGGCATTTTTCTCGTGCTTAAAATAAATTAAAATAAATTTAACAAGCTAAGGTGATTGTAAATGGGATGACCATGAATTATAGTATTAATTGATCATTACATAAATGTGGTTCTCCGATGAGTATTTATTTTAAAAGCAAACTCACATCAAACTTGTAATCACAAACAGATTCCCAGCAATGTGACATTGGGCCGTGCCCGATGTCGTGAAGAAGGGCGGCTATTTCCACCGCCTGGCGACACCACTCCGGTAGCTTATGCTCATAGCGAGAATTGCGTTCGATTGCTTTGAGGTGATCCTGGGCACTTTTGTAAGTTCTGAAATTAGGTAAATATTTGTTAGGTTCAGATTTATAAAGCAGTTTCCTTAGCTCACCCCAAGCAATGTTCGTATCGTTTTTGATTGGCCTTTCTATCAAGGGCCCACGGTACGAGGCCTAATTGATGAACCCTCTTTAGTCGTTGAAACAGTGGATGTTCTACGATTTCCTGTATGTGACAGGGCAGCTCGATTACTCCGTGCACTTCATCTTCGATTAGCATCTATAAAATGATAAACATTAATCTTATAATTTGATTTAGACAAATGTAAATAAGCATTCCACAAAAAGAATATAAAACAAGAAAAGAAACTAGCTTCGGGAAGCCGAAGTTTATATACCCTGCCGTTTGCAATTGGATCGATTCCATTGAAATAGAAAGCAATAGAAAAACTTTACACATTTAAACATTTATGAATAATGACACCGAGCCTTTGCTGATTATCCTGTCGGTGGCTAAAATAAGAATACCATATAAGGGAAAATTATAAAAAGTGATTAATTTTAACTATGTAAAGAATAAAACTGAATACAGATTTTCATGTCGGTCTTTTATGGCTTTCGTTCCATATCATTTTTGTTCCACTTTAAACTTTCCTGAGTATATTTAAATTGTAGAAATCAACTAATAAAAAAATCTTTCGGTAAAGAGTTTTAAGATTAGAAAAGTTAGGTGACTGCGTCTAAAACAAGAAAGAAAAAAACTAGTTTCTGAGAATATATCATAGTATTGATTCTATTGACTATTGATTCTTCTTTATATTTGAAAAATAAGAATATTCCAACTATATTTACATTTTAATTGCAAATTGTAACTTTGTCGGTCTTCCATTTTGATATTTAAACAAGTTATAAATACCTTGACAACCTGGTAGTCGAGCCTTAAAATAATAATTTTTTAACTTTGAACTTTATAATATGGAAGTAAATAAGACGCTTTTTAAATGTTTACATTATTTACAGTACTTGAACATAAGAACGTTTAATGCGCATTCAACAACGGCCAAACTAGAACTGATCTTTCAAGATGTAAACATATAGTTTTCTTCTAAACGATCATGTTTCCTTTTACACTGGAAATTTGAAGGAATAAGTTACATATTCTCCGGCTGTACAAATATTTATTTGCTTACAAAAAAATCGTTCCCAAATTCATATTGCCTGCGATCAACCGTACAGTAGCCTTCTACCATTTATTCTTCTTTATTAAAGATTCAAGTATTGGCTTCCAATATCATTATAACTTCAAATACAAGCATGGAAAAATTTACTAGTCTAATTTAATTTACAGAATATTTAAACATTTTGAGAGAGTAAAATAAATCAGTTAAAAAATAATCAGTAAAATCTGCTTAGTGGACATGGAAATCAATAGGTACATACATATGTATCTATGAATATCCTGTAGGTCCATTATGGATAGTTTGGCTGCAGAGAGTATTTTAAGCCTCATTTTATGTCAGTTTTTGGTAAGTCCTATTTGGTTTTAAGATAAATTACTAAAGTAATGTCGAAAGCGAAAATATTTTAGTTTAATCTAAGTTATGTTTATAAGTAGACAGTTAAGGTAATATCCATCCATTAGCGAATAAAAATATTAATTATGAATGGATTCTTCCATCCCAAAAAATTATTCAATACAATATACTCAAGAGTATTCAATTCAAGTGACTTCAGCGAAAAAAATATTGATTTTAATATTAATTTTAATGCTATAAGCATGTTAAATATATATATATGTATATATTTTTTTTATTTATTAAAACATTGGATTGAATTTTGTACTCAGATACTTTGTTTAAATATTTTTTTTTTAATTTGCAAAATAATTTTTAATAAGGAAATAATATGAATATAATCAGCGAACATCCTCCTGGACCTTTAGTGAACTTTATTCCAAAAATAATATTCAATTTTAATCGCGTAATATTTTTTTCAGTGCGACCAGACAGCTGACCAGCACAGCTATCCCGTTGCCCTAGCAACCAACAACAACAAAACATGTAAACTTACCGAGTGGCGTGCTGGTGGTTGTTGTTTTTCATGTTGTTGGTGTTCTTGAAAGAGCGGGAGAATGTAGTTCTTGGGCGCATGGAGCTTGCGCGGGGGGGAGCGAATCACTGCGTTGGCTGACATTCTAACTGGATTCCTGATTTTCACTCTTAGCAATCCGCGCCCAAAATAAAACCGAAAGTAGGAACCGCACGACGTTTTGAATGTTTTATTAAGACGACATCAGGAAATTTATATTGATATTTTTATTCGGCGTCTTTTTATACTCGTAACCTCAAACGCACACAGTTGTAATTGTCGGGCGAACAGCTGCTTGGCAGTGATGTCATTTCCGCATTTTTCCCGTCAAATTCGGCTTTTTTTGAAGTGTGATTGCGGGAATTTCAGCTTTTTTAGAAAATTTAAGCAGATTTTTTTTATTCTACTTTTACCACATTTTAAATGCTGTTTTAAATGAGTTTGACGGTTGAAATGGTAAAAATGTATTTGTTTCGAAAAGTACCGATATTTACTTATATCGAATTTCCCTCAAAAGTCCACACCAAAAATTTAGCGCATTTTCCATCGCTAATATAGCGAAATTCAATTGTAAATCCGAGAAAAATACATATGTAAAAAAAGAGGTTTACAAACAAACGGTCAGTTTTCAGCCAAATGAATTCGATAAAAACGAAAAGCGTTGAAACATTAATCGCTATTTTAAGTATGTTGTGGCGAAACGGCTTGACCTAGTTTATTAATTTATATGACATGGAATAACGTTACAGGGAATCTCCCGTAGCTCCTTCAAAAAAAATATTAAATTGCGGTGTAGCTCCTAACAGTCCACAGAATCGTCCGATATGATAACTAGAATATGGTATCACCGTGGAGTTTTTTTAAATCTTTTTTGAAGTCAAAAATTCAATTCCTGTCTAAAAAAAAGTTTAATTGTTAAATAAAAAATACAATAAAAAATTAAATTATTGGTGATACCTGAAGAATTATCATCTTAGCTTTTTCTCCCTGAAAGTCCGCCTTTTTTAGCTGTTTTATTTTGTCAGTCCAGCTTTTTTTGGTCAGGAAAAAATGACATCACTGCTGCTTGGGCCTATCGGTTATCGACCAGGGATAACGAAAAAGGTGTGCCAAAAAAAGGATATATTTCCCCAGGTACGTAATACAAATATGATTGATATATAAATATTGTTAAATAATTGTGAATTCTAAAAAAATTAGATTTAGAAAGTTTGTGAGAATATCGCCCAAAAGTATGACTCAATTTTTATTTATTTTAATAGTTCCCAAGATGAACACAGTGGCGCCTTTTTTGGGTGTAAAATGTATTATAGGCACGTAAAATTCTTGTAAGAGAGTTAAAATCACCTATATTATTCAATATTATTTGATATGTTATTTAATTACAACAAATATTACACATTAAAATTAAAAACATTACAAAACTGTGTCCAGTGTTTTTTTGAATAATTATTAAATATATTTTATTTTAGTGACATGTTTACTTCATGTTCAATCATACTCGATTGCTCTCGCAGCTACTACTATAAGTTTATATGTTAGTCTTAGTTTTATAAACAATTTTAAGATAAAATAAAAATAAAATAAAATAAAATAAAATAAAAAAATTATTACAATCTAGAATTTATAGCTCTAAAGGTTTATAAGATAGAACAAAATAAAAACATTTAAGTATAACTAAAAAAAACATATTTGAGGAAATTATTAAAAATTTAATCAGGTCTATAAAAGATTCACAATTTCTTTAAGAGACGACATATTTTTACAAATTTGCAGATGTAGGATTCAGATATTTATGAATAAACAGAATCGTTTAATTTAATTAATCAGCCCCAAAAAAAATTTAATCTGTTCCGTACATGCGCTATTTTATATTTTGAGAACAAGGCTTAAAAATAGTGGAATAATGTATTAATCCGTATATTTACTGTTTATATCTTTATCTATTTATAATTTAGATATATCGCACTAAATTTGTTTGAAACAATATTGTTGAACAACTTTTAACGCGCACCGAAATGACTTCATACATATTATGCATATATATTTTTTTTCATTGACTAACTGACTAATTAGATACCGAAATTCAAAATTTAATTACAGTTAATTTCACGTCATGTGATAAACAAAGCCGATTTAAACCAAATAAATGGTGCTCGGGCTAAGCTCTCTCTTAAGCAAACTATCTATGTCTCAAATGGCATTTTCCGGCGGTGATGAAGGGCGGAGGTAGGTGGAAGCTTGGCACGTGGGTAAGTTAGCATGGAAATTGCTTTTGCTGAGAGCGAAAAGAGAATTTAGTGAAAGCGAAAGTTTGCCGATGACCCAGAGCTGAAAGTGTGACAATGAAGAGAATGGTTACGCAAAAAAGAGCGCCAAAGAGAGCCAAGCCGAAGAGAAGATTTCTGCAACTTTGTATCTGTATCTTTAATATGCGGGAATGCAATTTCCATTAAAGTGGAAATGTAGTTGCTCCATATCTTCGCAAACAGTCAATGCACTATAAAAATAACAAAATAAAATACAAGCAAAATAAGCAACAAGTTCGACACAGGGAGATACTTTTTGATCAATGTGTGTGTTTCCTTATAACATTATAAGACAGAAGCGGAGCGACTTGCAAAAAAGCAAACAATTCATTAAATAATGAAATAAAAACAAACATCGGGCAAACAATTTAGGTATGCAAATATAAACAAAAAACAGAAATGTTGAAAAATGCCGGCTCCGCAACTGAACGACGAGTGAAACGATAAAGAGAACAAGAATTGAGAGGGGACCTGAGATAAACTGAGAGACCGGGGGAAAGCCTCAATTCAAACAGCAAACAAAAGACGCACAGTGTTATATAAATTATTATAACATTTTATTTTGCTTATAAGATAGTATACTTAATGCTAACATATTTCTTATTTGTTTTAATATATTTTAGAAAAAGTTTATTAAATGATGTAAAAAGTTCTTTTTTAATTAGCTGCATCTTGAAGATAGGTGCCTGATATTTGCATATCATTATCGTTATTTGAATGAAAATAATTACCTTTCCACCTAGGCTCCTCATATCGGCAGTATTTACGTATAATATAGCCCAGCTGCGCCAGCCAACTATTTTTTAAACGGGTGATGAAGGAATATTGAAACATTAAACTGATCTGAACATTTATCTGGATAAAATTAGACAAAATGTATATAAGATATTTAAAAATTAGTTAAAATATATAGTTAGTTAAAAAATATAGCTCATTTTTGGAAAACAAAAATATTTTACAATATCTACAAGCATTAGTTTCTGGCTATCTTTTGATAGTAATACGTTATTTCGTTGCAGTACTAACATTTTCTTAATTTTTTACTTTTATCATGATGTTGTGAGCAAAAAAGCAACAAATTAAAGTATATGGTAAATTCTAAAATTCTTTTATTCTAAATTTCCTTCGATTTTGATATTCATTATTATGCTCAGGTAAAGCAGACAAGTCTTAAATAATTATGAGCTCCAGATAGCTGTTATTACTAACCACTGTGCAGTGCCTCATTGAAGCAATTTACTCTCCCAATTGTTTGCCTCTCTGACTTGACATTTAGAGAACAGCAGTATCTAGAAGTGCCACCCAAAACAGCCGCCCACTGCGAGAGAGTTCCGGCGAGAAGGGGAAAGAGAGGCGGCGAGGTGAGAGCGAAAGTGAGAAGCGGAGAGGCGGCCTGAAAGGTTGCAACTTTTGGCGAGACTTGCCTCAGTTGCCACACGACAGGACGGCCAAACGGGCGATCTGAGAGATACGAGCCGGAGGTGTGCGCCAGAAACGTATCCCCGAGATACAGCGATAGGCAAATTAGTAATAATTAAAGCACTGCGTGACGGCCCATTCATCCGCCTTATCCCCTCGCCCCTTGGCCGGCCTGTCTCTCTAATTTTTCGCTAAAATTTTATAATAAACCAAAGGAAATACAAATTCTCAAAAATCGTTGTATCTGTGTATCGGAGAACCGACCGAAAAGAGGCCGCCATGTGCGGTCGTCGTTTGGCGCTCTCGCATCTCAGCGGGCGAAAGACGCAACTGCTGCGACCTTGCAATGCCCTTGAATGACACTCTTATTGCGACCAGGTCGCCAACGTTGCCACTACAACGGGCGCTGCTGCCACGGCTGCCTCTCAGTGCTGGCTAAATAAATAATAATAATAAATTCAAAATACTTACAAAAATAAATAAATAAGTAACCAAGCAAAACAAAAACACGGCGGTGAATAAATGTGAACATTTCATTGAATTCAGAAAATTTTCGTTAGCCTTCGTGAACCAAAAGCCGAGCACAACCGACGGGTCCTTATCACAGCCTTAGCCTAAATCAGAACGAGTGTGTGGATAGCAGAAACGAATCCATTAGTAAAAAATAAAAGGAATACAATTTACAAAATAATAATTAAATATTCGCGAAAAAGAAATTCGGCAAGTAAAGCCAAACATATCTGAGAAATCCACCAAGAAAGTGTTATCTAACTAGCGCCCCGGCAGCCAGGTGCTTGTGTGTGTGCGAAAGTGAAAGTTCTCGACTGGCCGAATATATCCTTCGGTAACCTTTCCCTCCAAACTCTGGGTCACCTCCTCCTACATAAACGACATCCGCGCACGCAATAACTAGAAGGAACCCGAACATATATATTACCTACGAGTATATATATACCTACATAATATATTACAGTATATGTAGGCGTTATTTATGCCACGACTTTTGACAACTAAAGGCCAAAAGGGGAACGCCTTGGAATAATATAAAAACATCAGGTTGGTTAATCAAAATTATTACAACATACATTTAAATTAAGAGCGGGTTTTATATAGACCTGACATGCTAATAATTATGTGCCTTCAATTGATGCTGCTGCAATTAGCATGTGCGTGTATCCATCAGATACATTTGACTTTGATTTCGCCATTTAAAGTCAAAGCTTTATGGGCTGAACGAAGTTTTCGCAATTTATCGGTAACATGAATTCAACATAGAAGTCGAAACGGGTTCAATTGAGTCCAGGTTCAGGGAGCTCAGCATTTTTTCTTAACGCTGTATAGGCTTATTAAATGGTGCTATGATCCACACTGATCAACCTGTTCTCTTTATATAAGGATGTTTATAAAATCTGTTTTTAAAAATTTACACGCGAAGATATTTCATTTGTTACCCAAAGCAATCCACCTAAAAAAATATATGAATTTATCATTGAAACTAATTTTTTAAAAGTGTTTTCGTTCATTAATAATTAGCTAAGAGTTTTACATAATACATAAAAATATCAAGCAATGTACTTCTTACATACATCAGGAATAAGAGAATATTCTTCCCTGAAACGATTCCAATCGAAACACCCTCTTGCTCCACTTTCTTGGCTATCGTAATCAAAACAAACCAATTTAAATCTCGTTATCACTGTAATCAAAACAAGGCAAGGAACTCATAGCCATAAAAAGGAAAGCGAAAGCCAGTTGAAAGCGAGAGTATCTTCCCACCCGAGTATCTTTGTATCCGTAACTGAGTTTTCAGAACGGCGCAAGCGTTTTTCCAGTTGTTCTTGTTGTTCACGGCGCTTGGCTTTGTTTGCTTTTGACATTTCGTTCGATAGCAATGTCATACAAATATATAGAAAAAAAGCACGCGCTGTCCAAAAAGCAAAAAAAAAATAAAATATGGAAGCCACCCACATCCAAACACACGCACTGACACACGCACGCAATATATCTGGCGGATAGAACGAATTACTAAGGGAAAATTAGCGCTTCAAACGAGGCTCGTGCAAGCCACTTGTTTTTATATTGATTGCGGTGGAGTTCCGATGCAAATCGATTTTTTTCGGGGGCCTGAGGCAGAGAGATTCCAAATCAGAAGCCCGGGAATGAGCAACATGCGCCAGTCTGTATTTCAGCTAAATCACCATAAAGAATATATATTATTAATTTTGGTTTATTTATAAATAAAAAACCAAAGCCAGTCAACCAGTCAGCTGTTGTGGTTTGTTGATGGGTAGAACAAGTATCTATAGCGCTTTTCAAAGCGTGGGCGGCACTTGCCGGTCCGAAAAAATGTTCTGAATATAATTTATGCTAATGATATATGCGACAGAAAATGACAGCGTAAAAGCTGTCTCGTATACTATTTATTTAGTTTTCTATAAGCTAACTAATTCTAGTGGATTCATAGTTTATTCAAAGGATTCTTAAATAAATCTTAAAGGTTCTTTATTGTATTTTTTAAAACTAACTAAGAATGTTTAATATAAAAATAATATTTATTTAAGCGTTGAAATATAATTAATTTAAGGTACCTTAACTTTTAAATCATTTGAATTATCTTTTTTGTTTTATTCTGTAGGAAAGGGAATCGTCCCAAATGCTTAATATTGTTTTCACGCATTAGAGTATCTAAAATCCTATCTTATCTCTACTGCTTCAAGTGCAGCAGCAATTTCATAATTAATTGCCTGTTAAGACTCTAATTTTCTAAGCATATTTGCTTTGTAGAATAGTTCAATGATCCGCCCAGCAATCTTATCACTATCGGTCTCTCCTGTCAGTCATCAGTCTAACTCGAGTCGCTGAGTACAGCTAAAGCAGGATTACGAACTGTTCCGGCGCCCAGTTCCAATAATAGCAAATTATTTACCTAATCTCTTTCTTAACCCACCGATGCAAAAACCGTCCTCTGATTAGGCTCACATTCAATGGCCAACTTGGCATATTCCTTCGCATAATGTATAATCTGACAATCACAGCGGGCGGTCCCAAAAGCCCACGGGGCTTACATGATAGCAAATACTAAACGCTGATAGTTTATCTGCAGGTATCAAAGCGATATGGCTAACAGTATTGTTGGTACAGTATTTACCAATTTATTGCCATAACGAGAATCCGTTTTTTGACTCGCTCGGTATGGGATTTGTGATACCCTGAAAAAATGTCTGGGAATTTAGGTCACATTTTCATCGATCAGTTTTAAAATATATAAACATGAATACCTAAAAGTTTATTACTACTTAAAGAGGATCCTTTCTAATACCGCTTACTATTGTTGACAAATCTCCTTACCTGCGGTGATATTCCTCGTTGGAAAAGGGGACTTCGAGGAAAATGTAGCTAAGATTAATATTGAGGCAGACATCCGAGGCTGCGACGTCACCAATCACGAGCATCTGTATATAGCTGCATCTACCTTTTAGGATGCACAGCCAACACAGACACAGATACTTAGGCACACTTACAGATACAGATACCAGATGAGGCGGATGCGGATGCGGGGTGAGTGCAATCAGCGTGAGGGCAGTGCTTGGCTGCGATTTGCGATTTCGCTCCGCTGCGCTTCGATTTCGATCCGATCCGATCCCATCGCATCCCTCCCATCGGATCCGATCCGTTCCGATCCGATGTTGGCTTATCAATCAGGGTGAATTTGCTGAATGCCAAAAACACAACAAAAAGATCGTTTGGTAGTCAGTGCATGCCCGACACCGTGACGCTGCAGACGTGGTGCAGTTCGAGGGCTTTCCGCTGGTTCACTCAGCTAGTTCTGGTTCCAGTAACCCAAGGAA
Source organism: Drosophila tani (assembly GCA_008042535.1). Lineage (NCBI taxonomy): Eukaryota > Metazoa > Arthropoda > Insecta > Diptera > Drosophilidae > Drosophila > Drosophila tani. Next base: position 3,882 of record VNJO01010445.1, on the reverse strand, counting down.
CTGACAAAGAACAACAATTATCTGTTCAAATTCTACAACTTTGGGTTACTCCGTTACATCACCGCCGGCTAGTGTAAGTGGAAAATTCGCGGAAAGTGCAATTGTGAGTGAAACATTCGCGGTTCACGGTTCGCGGTTCGCGGGTCAATTCTGATTGCAATAAATCTATAAATAAAATTGCAAATTCGTTATCACAACTCATAATCGAGACGCCGTCGCAGCATGATTAAGTGCCTCGCCCGGCCGGCGAACCACCCAACCGCCAAAACCACCCACTCACCCACCCGTCGCAAAAACTGCCAGTATCATGTGCGGTTCAGGTGATAAGCCGCCGACCAGCAATAATCGAACTATTTAAATGGTGTGAACAGCTAATGGCGCATCTATCTCTGGCCCAGTGACTAACAACTGAACATGAGAAGGGCTACTGTGAAATGCAAACGATAAGGAAGACTGTGGTGTCTAGCGATTAAAGCCATCTAAGGGCTGCTCATTTTAAATGAATTTTAAATGTTTTTTAATTTTTTTTTTTATCTCGAATAACTAAAATAAAGTGATTTTTTTTTTTATTGAAAACATAGTGTTTTGTTAAGATCTAGCGAGATTGGCTTAACATTTTTTTTTTCAATTCCCTTTCCTAAATTGGCACCTCAACTGCACCTTGACTTTATTTCCACAAAAATTCACTATAAGTCAACTAATCAAGCATAATTCAAAGTTATTTTTTATTGCGTGAGTCCACTTTAACATCAATTCCGTACATTTCCCCCAATTTAATTCAATTAAGCGTCTATGGTGTCTCCCCGGTCAGTGCGTGTATCTACTTAAGTCAACTACTTGAAGTAAATGTATCTTACAGTTACGCAGTAACATTGCATAAATTCGCCAAACAGAATCGCAAATAAAATGGCAAACAAAAAATTTAATTTGAGAAAGAAACGGAAATGTTACTTTGGCTGAAAAATAAAAGTCTAAGACATATGTTGTCTTCGATTTATTTTTAGATTTCGTGATTGTGTTATTTATTTTTATTTCTTTCTTTCTCTACATATATTTTATTTTTAAAATGTGAGCTTGAGAGACTGCATTACGAATTATTATTTATATAAAACGTATTTTTGAATACATTCGTCTGCAAAGAGATCTGGAAGTGTTTGAGTAGAATGGCTAAAGAGAAAACAATAATGATTATTGAACCGTTTCTCAAACTTAAACGCATTTCAGTTATTTGGCAAAGGGCTCTATATTTACATATTTTTTTGCATTTAAATTAATATTTTAAGACGTCTATTTATTTCGAAATGTTTTTTAATTTCTCAATTAATGAGGACATGCCCAATTAAACGTCAATGAATACTGTAATTGGCGAAGATAGAATAGGTTTTAGAGCAGCAGCAGCACACCACAAAAACAGCCACAGACGGACAGCGATAGTTTCTAAATAAGTATATTTATTTTCAGCTTCCGAATCGATGTGTACATAGTGTTTTATTAAGTATAGTGCGCAGCAACGCGCGAGCTTAAAAACTTTTGTTTTCTTTCTTCTTCTTTTGCCAACTGAGTGGCGTCCCCTTCCTAGAGATCGTACATAATGAGTAATGGCATTTAGGCTGTATCGATACTTCTTATCGATACATCGATATTAACACATAGTTTTTTAAATAAAAACAGAAAATTAAATTAAATTTAAATTATGGCGGCAACATTCCCCCCTCCGTAATTGATCCTAGGGTGGTCAGTTACCATCTCCTTCGCCGACATCTAGAACCGCAATCTTGGTAGCTGGTCGATCGAGAATTCCATGCTGCGTTTTAATAGTAGCTCGACGAACCTGGCCATCCTTGGCTGGAATTGTGTTGGTTACGCGCCCTTTAGGCCATAGATTTCTGGGCAAGTTCTCGTCGACGATGATGACTATGCTTCCGACCGTTATCGGCGGGCACTTCTCAAACCATTTTGTTCTTCTAGTGAGCATCGGTGTAAACTCTCTCACCCAACGTTGCCAGAAACGATCTCCAAAACGTTTTACCTCGTTCCAGTGACGTCTCAAATTCAAATGCTCCGGGTTGATCGGTTTGTATCCATTTGATGATCCCATTAACAGGTGGTTCGGAGTGAGCGCGGAATCGTCCTCAGAGTCCAGGCTGACAAAGGTTAACGGACGTGAGTTCATGATGAACTGTGCCTCCATTAGAGCACTTCTCAGGCTTTCATCGTTGAATGAATAGTTTGGGCAGATGTGTTTTAGGACTGTCTTGGTAGTGCGAACCAATCTTTCCCACGCTCCGCCCATGTGGGGGGCGCCTGGAGGGTTAAATCGCCATACAATGCCATCGAACTTAATGGTTATTTTGTCGAAATCAATCTGGAGTAACTTCTCTCGCACTCCCTTTTCAGTAGCCTTGAAATTGGTGCCATTATCGGAATAAATTTCTCTTGGTGTACCGCGAAGTGCCATGAAATTTGTCAGACACATCACACAGGAGCTTGTATCGAGGCTGTGGGCGATCTCGAAGTGAACTGCACGCAAGGTCAAGCAGGTAAACAGCGCAACCCATCTCTTCTCTTTGCGTCTTCCAACGTTGACAAGAATTGGCCCGAAATAATCAAGACCAGTGAAGGTGAACGGTTTTTCAAAACTTCCCAACCTGGCTTTTGGAACTGCAGCCATTTGTGGAGGCTGTGGCGTAGCGCTACGATTTTTGCATGTTTGGCAAGCCTTTCTAACGGATTTATGGAGTATTCTTAGACGCAAAATATAAAATTTTGATTTAATGTCGTTTATGACGGTTTCGTGGGCGAGGTGATGATATTTCTCATGATAAAATCGAACTAGCAGAAATGTTACTCGACTCTCCGGTGGCAATATTATGGCGTCCGCAGAGTTTTCAATGGCGTTCACTCTCCCTTTGGTACGAAGGATTTCTTTGTCGTCTAGATATGCGTTTAATCCGGTCAATCTGCTCCTTGCGCTTATTGGTTTTTGACTCTTCAATGAGTTGATTTCGTCTGCGAACTCGAGTCCCTGTGCTTCCTTATATAGCAGTGTCTGTGCCTCTTCAACGTGAACTGTAGTTACCGCACTGGGCATGTCGGTCCTGTGGCATTTAGCTCGCAGTCGCTGGATATACAGAAACATGACTGCAATGGCTCTGTAAAGGCGGCGCCAATCAGAAAAATATTCGACGTCGAGTTGAACTTTGGCCGCTTTACGAGTTGTGAATATGTGTTTACGTAATTCAGTTGTATCGACCTCCGTTGGCTTGGAGGGAATAGTTGGCCACGTATTGGGTTCGTCTTTCAAAAACTCGGGCCCGTAAAGCCAAGTGTCCATCCGAGGGTTGATGATAACTTTTGTAGCCCCGTCCGCAACGTTGAGTTTCGACGGAATCCATCGCCATTGATCCGCTCGAGTGATTTCCAGGATTTCACCGATTCTGTGCATCACGAACTGTTGAAAGTTGCGGGGGTCCATAACCAGCCATTGTAGAACCGTTCGTGAGTCCGACCAGAAAGTAGTACTGTCGACTCGAAGGTTACGGACTTTGACGATCTTTTTCGCCAAGCGTGAGCCCATCAATGCCGCTTGGAGCTCCATGCGTGGAATGGACAGTGGTTTTAGTGGCGCCACTTTGCTTTTAGCGGCCACGAGCATTACGTCCACCTTGTCCTTTTGTGATACTCGCAGGTAACATGCAGCGGCATAAGCGTGCTCGCTAGCATCCACAAACGTATGAAGGTCGATGCGGCTTGCTTCAGGTATCCCCATGGAGTAGCATCTCGGAATGCTGACTGTTGCGACTTGAGCCAGTAACAGCTTCCACTGGTTCCAGTCCTCCAACAATGACTCTGGCAGCTCTTCGTCCCAGTTAATATTTGCGC